>VWZW01003304.1:576103-693190 GCA_013397115.1 Edolisoma coerulescens
AATTGTGTCTTCGTTCATATTTCTTGGTACACATGTAGGAGGCACAGAAGGTGTTACCAGAGTTCCCAGTGCTGCCAGAGAGCAATATTTGAAGTAAATTTAAGGCTTTCTGAAGCTCTTGGCCGGTTTGTGGTGCTCAGCTGGCCAGGGGAAGCTGCCTGTGCCAGGACAGCCAAGGGGAGAGCAGCATTCCAAGGGAATTCAGTGAAACTAGGCAGAGGGAAAAGTTGTTTCTATTGAAATCCTGTGGCACGTGGTTCTTCCAGGGGATTGTGCATGTGCAGAGCACAGCCTGGGACAGCCCAGATCGTAGCCAAGGCCTCCAGGCATGGCCAAACCAAGCATAAATAACAACAACTGCATAATTACTGTCAGAGATCAGATCATTCCTTTAAAAACCAGGACATATTCAATAATACCTGTATTGTGGATCACCAGATGCTTTTGACATAGTTTATTTTGCTCCTAGATTTTAAACTTCATTTTCTGCCGGGTTGCAGGCTGTTATTTAATAACCTTTGTCACTGCATTTGCTGAAACCTCCTGCATGGAGGCAACATAAACTGCAGTCTAACTTCCAGTAATGTCAGAAATATGCTGATGAAACCACAGTAAAACTCTGGCCTTGGGCTAAATGTAGGAAGTTATGGGCTTTCTCTGGAAATCCTGGAAATGTCTAAGCCCTTTTTGCCTGTTAGTCACAGGAAGCCCTCGGCAGCTAATCCAACCTGTCTGCCTGTCTGGAAGGGGCTGCAGGGGTCTTTGAGGAGGATTTGGAGATGCAATCCAACAACAGGCTCTGGAATGCTGTGCAGGAAAAGCTGATCTCGTTTGGGCAGGATTTGGTGAGCAGTGGAGAAGCAGTGGTGTAGCTGTGGGAACTGGGGACAGCAGAATGGAAAAGTGCCAGGAAGGGAAAACAACCCCACCAAACCACTTTGTTCAGGTCATTCAATGTAAGTGGTGAAGAATAATCATTTTCCTTGGGTAAAGTCAAGTAGCCTTATTTATCTGCCTATTAGGTTAGTAATTGTTCTGGCTCACAACGTTTGAAATCTTTCTTGACTCATTATCCTATTGCCAGTTGGTCATTAATATTTGTGTCTGTGCACATTATTTGTGTCACAGTGCAGCTGGGTGGTTTCAAGCAGATGGATCAAAGCTAAAAGGAGCTCTTTTTTAATTAATTCTCTTTTTTAAAATCAATTTAAGAGTCATAATTGCAGATAGCAAGGAACTTTATAACTAATTCAAATTGCTGTGATCCTCTGCTAAAGGAGCTGTCTAACATCTTTTAATGCATATATCTGTCCAACAGAAACCTTACATACCATTTTGATAACTCATAGTGCAGGTAAGGACTCTTGCAACATGACAGCTGGCCTCTTCTTTTCAGACTGTCTTGCTACATCATCTCCCCCATTACAGCAATTATCTTAGTGTAACAACATATAGTACACTCCAGTAAAAATGATAAATAAACATACTCATTTGTCAGTGGTTTCATGTGACTGAAGCCATTCTGACCTCTTCAAACTACATTTGCTGCATTATTTCTCTTGTTTTCAGCCGAATTCTGCTGTACAGTTATTTGAGTTGGTGTTTGAGAGAGCAGCAGTGTAATTTCTGCCAGCAGAATTTGGCCTGGTTTCTATTTGTGATGGCTGCAGAGGGGTGCTTCCCTCTTGTTTGTTTGTTTTTAGCTAACAGTACAGTCAGATGGAGCAGAAGCATGGCCAGAGAAGCTGATGGACACTGGAACACCCTGAGCAAGGTGACATTCTGTAACTTCCCAGTGCTGTAGAGACCCTCTTGAGCAGGGCATCAATAGTTGGTATAACCTGTGGTGAAACACGAAGTGTGACAGCTGGGAATGCTTTATTTCTTGCTGGTGTTCCTGCAGCCCTGATAAATCTTACCTGTGAAATACTGTAGGGTTCGGTGTGCACTGAGAGGGGGTTGGAGGCTGAGGAGATGACCCACAGGAGTGTTTGTTGAGCAGAGCAGAGCTTGCCCTGTGCTCACGGGATAAGGGGAGTCTGGATCCTTGTTACTCATCCAGCCTGTGGCAGCCAGGCACCCGTGTGCCAAAGGGTATTGGCATCCCTGGTTTAACCCAGGAGCCAGGATTGTCTCTAAATTCTCCAGGAACTGTTGTTGTTATCTGTAGGTGGGATTTTAGAACAGTGGGTGGCTAAAAAATCCAAAGGCAGCTCGGTAAATAATATATCACTTGAAACTTTTAAGACATAATGTTTCTTGATTGTTTAATTTACTTCAGCGTATCTTTGAAAAAGTTAAGTAAACCCCACCCATCTCTTCCCAGCGTGTGCAGTTCAGTGGCAGATGCTTTGGAGCAGATCAGGAAGCCCATGGACAAGATCAGAAAGGCCATCGGTGACTTAAAGGCTTCTCCTGGAGCCGGCCCTAACCGAGCCTCAGTGCCGTGCTGTTATTGTCTTAATCGATTTACACAGCATTGACACGAGGTGAGCTGGTTGCTTTTTATCTCACAAATAGCAGGGAGCTGGTCCCTTACAAGACAGAAGGTGGTTAAACATCCATAAAAGATGCTCGGGCTGTGCTCTGGCATTTGCATTTACAGCTGTGTGCTGATAGTGTGTCCATTAGCATATCCATATGAAAAGCACACAGTGGTTGGACCTTTACAACATCCTGTTGTTGGGCCGGGGTGGTGCATCTGTTAGCACAGCTTTGTGCAGAGCCCTTGAAAAGGGCAGCGGAAACCTGGGGAGCAGGGAGGCTGGGCAGCAGCTGGACAGTCCTGTTCAAATAGAATACCCGGAGAGTCTAACAAGGAGAAGATTGGGAGGGGAGCAAGCGGAAGTGGGGCTGTAAAACAATTCAGGGTGTGGGGGTTCAGACGAGTTGGGAGCTCACAAAGGGCCTTTTGGAAGTGTGTGTGCCACAAGGAGTAGGAAATCTTTGTTGTCACAGCAGATAACGTGGCTTAGCACAGGCTGTGCAGATGTTCAGAGTTCCAAGGCTTGCTGTGCCTTTGGGACATGTGATAGAAAAGGAGTTGTTCCTCCTAGAAAGAGACCTTCAAGTAAACTATACAGACTCCTGTGTAAATATCTGCTCATTTGGTTTTGTGCTTGACTCTCTTTGCACTTTCTGCCCACAGGAACCCAGTGACCCAGGTGTCACTGCCCTGCTGAAGCAGCAGAGACACAAAAAACGAAGCATTTCTGTATTTTCATGTAGCTGTTCCCTGGCAGAGCCAGAAAGGGATCCAGGAATTGATCCTCAGTGGGTGCAGAGTTGTCTCAGCTCCACTGCAGTCTGTAACATTGGCTGTGGTCTCAGTTTGCTGAGAGCAGTGGGTGTTCCTAGCCCCTATTTGCTCTCCTAATCAGCAGCGTTCGTTATTTCTTTTAAAAGATCTGTGTCCCTGAAGTTGTGGGTGCTCACCTGCTGTCTACACAAATTGCATGAGTAAGTGCTTGCATTTTTGGAGTTTACACATCATTAACCTTTAGGGTCTCAGAAGTAGAATTCCTTCTTTGCAAACAGGTGCTGTTTGTGTACAAAGCGAGAATTCAACCCTGTCAAAGATAACTTGGTTTTGAATGAATTTTTAATGGAGTAATTAGCAGCTTCATAGAATCATGGAATAGTTTGGGTTGGAAGCAACCTAAAAGATCATGTAGTTTCAGCCCCCTGCCATGGGCAGGGAGCCCCCTTTTTGCACAGAATGAAAGCTGTTGGAGCATCATTCACTATGTTGTCCATAAAAAGATTTTGCTTAATGCGAATAAATATATCCCAGACCTGTTCATGCTAACTGAATCCCCAAAGATCTGATTTTTTCCTTGACAGCTCCCAAAGTGGAGATTTACCAGCTATTTAAGGTCTTCCAGAGTTTACTTATTGAACCACTTGCAGTGTGGTTAAAGTCTTTTAGGTGTAATACATTAACCTGATTTGGAAATCTGCAGCCTTAAATGCATCTTGTTACTGAACTTAATGGACCAGAGAGGTTTTTCTTACATTCTGCTTTGTGCTTCCTTTCTGCAGATTCCCTTCAATAGCTCATGGTATTTTTATTAAATACTGAATTCTAGATTTCGCTGTTGTGGCATGTTGTTGCCTGCAGATCTGTTGTCCTCCCTGCTGTTCAGGGAGGTGGACTATGATTTATGGTGTTGGATAATTTGTGCAGTAATTCTGGTATCCAGCTGTATTCGATGGCCTTTGTAGAGAACTCAGGACAGTGTGGATTTTGTGTTTTAGTGTGCAGCTTCCAGGATTTCTTTCTACCTCTGAAAAATTCTAAATTATCAAAATACCTAAATAAAGGTGCTGGTGGGTTTTTAAAGTTTGCTTTCAGCTACAATTCAGTGATTTTTTTTTTTTTCAGTTTTTACGGTCAAACACATCTCAAACACATCTCAGAGTTTGCAGAGTCTTCTTTTATAACTATACCCTTCCTTATGTCACCCCTGCCCACCCTTAAGTAACATTGGCCTCTTCTTGTGGCTCCTTCATGTGTGCCTATTAATCTGCTTTTATTCATGTGCAAAGGTAATGCCCTCCTATTTTTTAATCCCTTTTGCAATCCCTCCTTTGGATTGCCTCCAAATTATCCCCTGCTATATTTAGAGAGAGGTGAGCCATATGGGTCTGGAGAGGAAATTGTGCTCAGGAGGTAGCAGATGTAGAGATGAGTTTCAGGCACGGGAATGCAAGAGGGATTGGGGCCAAAAAGGGCCATGTGTAAGGATTTCTCAGGGCAGCCTTGCTACGTGGAGCAGAAAGTTGGATCACTAGAGAACCAGGGCTTTAATGAGCCTGGCTGTGCTCAGGACCAATGACAGGACATCAGTGAAGGGAAACACCAGGAGATCAGGGGATAAAAGTGGCATCAGAGACCTGACAGCAAGATTTAAGCAGTTTGGATGCGCTGCGATGGCAGAAATCAGAGGAGCAGAAAGTTTTGGGCACTGGAATAGAGAACGAACAAACTGGAATTTTATCTGCACTCCTCTGATTGCAATGAACTCACTGAGTTAAAAAACACCAGGGAATTCAGTGTTCCCATGGAATTAGGGGAGAGGCTTGTACCATGTCAGGATGGGCAAAGGCACTTCTGGCCTCCTTCAGGCTTCTGAAATAATGACTTTGCCACTGGAATGGCAGGAATACAGATTTGCAGAGAAAATACAGCACATTATTGCCACATAATACCCTTTTTAAGCAGAGCAAATGTACTCTCCCCCCACCAGGCACTTCCACAGCTGGACCCCAGAAGGGGTTATTTCTCTGAGCCAGTGCTGAGCCAAAAACCCTTCTGCATCCTCAGGTGCGTGTGATGCTCCCAGGGAGGTTCTCATGGGAAGAACCTGAAAGATCAGGAGAAGTTTTACCTGGAGCACCCTGGCCCTTGCAGAGGGCACTAATATTAGCCCTGCTCAGGTGGGAGGATGGATTTGCTGCACAAGTCCTGCTTTTACTTTGTGGTTTGGTTGCAGGTGCTGTTGATTCCCTGTGTTCCAGACAAGGTATTAGAGTGCTGACAGGTTTGCACTGAAGCACACTGGTATTTGTCCACTGATGCAGAAGAGTCAAATAGCAAAAGTGCTCAGCGTGCTTTCTTTGAAATTAAAGAAAACCCAAACCACTCGGAAAAACCAAAAGCAGGATAAAAAGCCAGTTCTGGAAATGTCATGTAGCACATTTCCAAACCCCTCTGAAGTTCATGTTGGACAGTCTCCAAGCTCAGGCTTGTTGCCTCTTCCAGGGTTTTGCTTTCTGCCCCACTGCCCCATCTGGCTGTGGGCAGGACTTTCCCCCTGCTCCTGTCTTAGGAAAAACCTTCACTGCAAAAAACAGTGGGAAAAGATGGGAAATCTGAAGTTTAGCCTTACACCTTTTCCTTAGTCACTTCAGCCATGTGCAGGATAATGTGAATTTAAGGAGTGATGGTTCCCAGCCCAGATTCCAGGACCATTGCTTTTCCTATGGGCATCACAACCTTTACATCATCTGAAAGAACAGCTTTTGTGTTTTATGTGCCCAAAGGCTGCCCATAAAGGTTGGCAAGGGCAGTT
Organism: Edolisoma coerulescens; assembly: GCA_013397115.1. NCBI lineage: Eukaryota > Metazoa > Chordata > Aves > Passeriformes > Campephagidae > Edolisoma > Edolisoma coerulescens. Next base: position 582,178 of record VWZW01003304.1, read on the forward strand.
GGCTAAGTCTGCACAAGGTCAGCGAGGATGTCTAATAATTGTCCTAACACTTTACCTGTTATGGAACAATAATGAGAGTTTTTTCATTATTTTCGGGTGAGTGAGCCTGGCAGATGCTGACAGCCAGCAGATGTGTAAAGTTCGAGGTGATTTGTAAGGGACCGGCTCATCTGACGCATGGTAATTGCATTGTGGGACATTGTCACTCAGCCCCGTGTCCTGCTCCAGCAGAACGAGGTAAAGGTCAGTTCAAAGAGCTGCCGAGGCATCAGGGGCAGCTCAGGGCTGAAATTAAACCCCTCACATCCACCTCTCCCCTGGGCAGGTGCTCACGGCGTGCCCGGAGCCAGGTGGGTGCCCTGGGTGGAGATTTAGGGGTCATTTGGGCGACGGAGTGGTTGTTTGGATCTGGAGTGGGCTTAAATCCCTCCTCTGGTAAGGCTGGTGTGGTAGCTCAGTGCTCATCTGTCCACTTTTAATTTGGGGCTTGGAAGTTTCTTTTGGTGACTTTTTCCCTTCAGTGCCTGTGCCTTCTGTGGCAGCTCCCCGGCAGAGCAGGCGCTGGCAGCAGAGCCTGTGTGACACACCTGGAGGGGACACTGAGCCTTCCATCTGCTCCCTGCTGCCCTGCCCGCTCTGCCAGCCCCTCCAAGAAGGGCTCTGACAAGTTTCTTTTGCCACTTCAGCTGAGTTTGGCATCTGTCACACCCCGAAAGGTCAGAAGCTGCTCTCCCCTTGTGCAGGTGAAGCTCCCCCGTTCCTGCTCGTGGGTATTAGGAGTGGTGTGAGCAGTGATGTTGGAAATTGAGTGGATTTGTTTGATGCTGAGCCTGCTGATGGCCCCAAACAGGGAGGAAGAGGCAGCTTTGGGATGTCCACAGCTACCTGGACCATGCTGGGTCCCTGCACTGTCCCTGCACAGTGCTGCCTGTCCGTGTGCTCGCCTCGTGCTCTAATCAGCATCGATTCCTGGTGCTTACAGAGTTTTGAGTGGGATCTTTTATCGCAGCCACAGTGTGTGGAAGTCAGCTGAAGGCCTGATTGACTGGGTTTCCTGGGTGTGCCTGTGCTTCTGTAGCAGACCTGCTGATAAATCTGTAATACGCTGGAGATCTCGATAAAACGTGTGCCGTGTATTTCATCTCCTGCTGCCCCATTCTTCTGTACTTGCAGGTACCTAATCCCTTGCTCTTTATCTTGTAAGGCATCACATTACAAATCTTGTTCTTTATTCTCCTCCTGACATCCCCACACTTGCCAGCAGTGGAAATTGCAGTGCCTTGCTTTGCTGGGAGTGTGAGCAGCTCAGAGGCTGGAGGTTTCCCTTGGAGCTTTGCAGCCCTGTAGATTCACTGAGCAAAGCCTCTCACCCAGCAGACATAGACCTTCAAGCCACCTCTTTTAGCTTCTCCTGGTACAAAACCTGCCTGACCAAGGAAACTGAGGGGGAGTTTTGCTATAAACATGGTTGGAACCAGGTTTTCCCCCATGTAGAGCTGTTGGTTAAAGCTCTCCCTAATTATTTAAGCTCTGGGTTAATAGAGCCTGCAAGTTCTGCTCACCATCCCTGTGCTGAGGATCCAGGGATGGATTCATCCCAGTGTGTGTGTGTAATCCTGAATGTGCAGGTGAGTGTTACTGTTCTGTGCAAGGATTTGGCAGAGTTAACACGGTCTTTTTAGAGATGCTGATTGGGAAGGAAAAGGTGGCTTTTCATCAGAAAGATATTTTTAGAGAAGTAAGTATTCTCTGGAGTTTTTGTTGATTTTTCTTTTGTTTAATGTTCCAGGTTATTTTTGAAAGTCCTTTTTATATGTCACCAGAGGACTCCCATTTTCTGTCCAGCTTGGCCTAACTCATTGCAGACCTGATCCTAAGCATTTCCTGAGCTCATTTTTTGGGGTAGTAATTGCTGGTGGCCACGAAGGCGTGAAGCAGTCTGGGATGTGTCCAGACTCCTCCTGCTTTGGTCAGTCCTTTCAGAAGTGTCAGGCTGGTTTTCACCTAAAATGCTGAGAAAGAAGTGAAGTTTGTCATACAGGAAAACTGCATCTCTGCTTTCACCAAGCTGACCTGTGAGGCTGCTGGTTTGTCTGTGGTTGGTGTTGTCCCTGGATTCATTATGTTGACCTTTAGGAAGAGAAAAAGTAGATTCTAATTCAACAAATGTCTGCTTCCAGGCAGTTGTGAATCATGGGATTTTTTTTTTTTCCCTGAGAATGTGCAGGGAAGCTTTGCATTTAGGATAAAATTTTTTTAACCACGGCACACTCTGTTAAAGTTTGTTGTGTATCCAAATTACACTGCTTTGCTTTTTAACTCCAGCTGAAACCGTGTCTCGAATAACAGATGTGGAATATTGTCATCCCACTGTCACACCAATTGTTCATTGTTCTGAGAAGGTCACATCATAATTCATTAACAATAATTATTCCCTGGGTACACCCTGCACTTCTTCACTCAATTGCTTCATTAACTTGAGAGTGAATCTCACATTCAGTGCTCCAATCAATGAAGATATATTTATAATGTACAAGTGGATGCTATTAGTTACAATATATTAACTGCCTAATTTAAAATAGAAAAGCTATCTTTATGAAGGGCAATTAACCACTAAGTGTAATTGATAATTCACATATCTATGATTAGGAAAGACAAATAATAAGAAAGAAATGAATCACCAGCATTATTAAAGAAGACACTGGCGTGCAGTTTTAACGAGCAGAAGGGGCTCTCTGGGTCAGGACCAGATTTCCAAGAATCCTTTGATGGAAAGTTCATCATCAGATCTGTTGTCTTGAGGTGGTTTTGGTGTTTACACCAACCAGTTGAGATCATTCTCCCTACAAAATGAACCCAGCGTGTTTTGTTGTCTCGGGAGTCAGTGCAGGGACTTCCTTAACGGAAAAGTCCTTTTTCATTTTAATACAAAGAAGAGTCATAATATATTTGTAAGAATTTATGAGCCTAGTTCCAGACTTACCTAAAGATCTGAACCTGCATGTGCTCAGGTCCTCAAAGATAAATATGCACAAATTCACATGGAAACTAACAAAAAGCAGGCATTTTTACATGTTGGAGGAGATGAGTGACGGTCCCTTAGGCAAATGGTTTTTTTTTTTCAGTTGTGGTACATTTTCAGTGCTTCTGATTTTCTGTGGCCATTTTTGAAATACATTGGGTCTCCAAACAGCTGACAGCTCATCCTTGGGGAAGAGACTTTTTGGGGACATCCACAGCAGGTCACCTACTTGGATCAGGAAACAGAGCTCTTCAGAGGCAGAGGACTTGCAGGGGATTCACAGAATGGTTTGGATTGGAAGGGACCTCAAAGCTCATCCCATTCCACCCCTGCCATGGGCAGGGACACCTTCCACTATCCCAGGCTGCTTCAAGCCCTGTCCAACCTGGCCTTGGACACTTCCAGGGATGGAGCAACAACTTTTGCAGAGGACTGACCCACAGGAACCATGTCCTTGTCTCTGGACACTCGTGGCCGTGCTTTCTTCCCCAGAGAAGCCATTTACCTGCAAACATTTATTAATGAATCCCTTGAAGTGCCAGATTTTTTCAGGGTTACCCACCAAGTAACAGCACAGCTGTTTAGTGAGAGATTTAATGATAAATGCAGCAGGATCCACCCCAGTGTTGATAAAACATCATTGAACTACCTGGCAGCTGCAGCGCCCGGAGTCAGGATTTCAGGGGCATCTGCTCCCAGCAAAGGATCCTGCTCCTCGTTTGGAACATCTTCACCTTTTTAGCAGAACTTGACGCTCTTATCTCATTTTCTTCATCTTTCCTTCTGCAGGATCAAAGCCTCGGGGCTGAAGCTGCAGCTCTGCACCAACGAGACCCAGGCGACGCGGGAGAACTTCGTGCGGAAGCTGCGGGCCCTGGGCTTCGACGTCTCGGTGGCCGAAGTGACGGCGCCCGCGCCGGCCGCCTGCCGCCTCCTGAAGGAGCGCGGCCTGAGGCCGCACCTGCTGGTGCACGACGGTGGGACAGCACTGCAGGGACACGGGGAGGAGGGGAGATGCTCTCTGTTCCTCTTTGCTTTAGGATAGATGAGGCGGGGTCTGAAGAGCGCCTGATTCAGGCCAGGAGTTATTTGTTTTTCCGTATGTTGTCGTGAGTGAAGGGAAGCGCCAACCTGGGGAAACGCCATCGCTTCCACGGGTTCTGGAATGGTGAGGGATTTGTGGTTTTGTGGGTTTTTTTCCTCCTTGTGTAGATCTTGTCCCTGAATTTGCTGAGATCGATAAGACAAACCCGAACTGCGTGGTTCTTGGAGATGCAGCAGAAAACTTCACCTATGCAAACCTTAATGAGGCTTTCCGACTTCTGATTGGGATGGAGAAGCCTGTTTTGATCTCCCTTGGAAAAGGGTGAGTTAAGCTCTGTTTTTTCCTCAAGTCTCTGCATTTTTTAATAATATCTTTAATAAAGGCCAGAAATCGGTGTGGGCACTCACAGTACCAACTTTTCAGTTTTTAATCTGTGTATCTGGGCTTAGAGCCTGATCTACTCAGGAACTGTCAATGAAGAGAGCCTCAAAACCTCATAGGAATCATGGAGAGTTTGGATTTTGATGTGAGTGACCCCCAACTGAGTGAGTATTTAGTACCTCAGAGGTGAGAACTGTTGGTTTAACTGCTGCCTGTAGCCACGTGTTCCTCTCTGAACTGAATAGAAATGATTTTTCATAGTGAAAGAAACCCAAAATTTCCATAGGCCATGCTTGGATAAAGAGCTGTTGGTGTAGATTTGTGATGCAGTTTGATGCTTTTGAAGTGGCAGATCAATTGTTTTGGTGGTTTTAATGTCAGACAGCATTTTTAATTATTCTTTGCCCATTAAAGGTAAGTTTTGACCTCCTGCTTTCACACACAGGAAAAATATCCAGTGTGGGGATTTGAATGTTTTCCTGAAAACAATTAATTCAGATGTGTTCTGAGATTTTAAACAGGAAGTTATTAATTGCTGTGCTGAATAATGACAAATTCCAACAGCCTCCAAGGAGTCATTCTTATCTGTTGTGTGATGCATGGGTTTAAAAGAGACTGTGCATGTTTATCTTGGGGAAAGTGCAGTGACAACTTTGCTCAGTGGTTCAATAGACTGTAATGGGCATGAAAACCCTTCCTAGTTTGTGGGTTATTGATCCAGCAGGGGAGAACTTATCAGTGGGAAGGAGCAGTTAAATTCATTGTGTTGCCTTACCTGACACTCACGCTCTAATCCTCCAACAGGGGTGAAAAATCCTTGCTGTTTCTCAGAAGGATGAGGAGAAAATGTTGAGCCAACAGGAGAATGGCTAATGTACATAAAATAATCAAATTTTGTGTTATGGAGTACCATATTTCAAAACTAAATATAGAATCAACCTTTGTTTTGGAATTGTAATGTGATCAATGCAAAAATGCCTTTGTACCCCGTGCATGTAAAAGTATTTATTCGGTCATTCATTGATATAAACAGCTCTTTTTTCTTACTTTTATGAAATGCTATTTTTCATTAAAAAAATAAAGATTTTGGGATATTCAGAGCTCAGTTTTCATTAAGAGCATATTGGTTTTTACTGGCTGATCGTTGAGGTGGTGTGAATACAAGTTCTGTGACTCGAAGGAGGGAGATTATAAACTGTGAGAATTGTTCTCCTGCCTGGAGAAGCCTCGTTGATGCAAAGGGCCATGTACAAAACCCAGGTTCATTTTTAACCTGCAGGACCAGCACAACAGGGTGGGCCCCAGCCAGCTGCCTGCCGTGGGCCAGCAGGTTGGTTTTGGGAGAAGTTTTAGTTCATTCTGTGGAAAACAAAAGTGTCAGAGTCACTGAAGCAGAATGCCCTGCTCCTGGAAATGGAGTGATTTACATTTAGCATCTGTTTTGGGCTGAGAGTGGGAATTGGCTTTGTAATTTCTTCTGTCATGCCACTGTCAGAAAATTAAGCTGTTTACGCCAGACCATGGGAGGTTAATGGCTGTTCTGGCAAAGGTCAAGTGGTCATTTTGGAGGAAGGCTATGCTGAATAATCGAAAATGGCAGAAGGATAAGGCATAAAATCTTAGCTGACTGCTCATCCTACCTTTTTTTCCTGTCATATAGAAACCTGCTCAGAGCTCAAAAGACCTGTGTGAATGTGAATTGCTCTTCCAGAAAAACTCTCTGAAGATACCTTCTAATTCCATGAGCTTCATGGCAATAGCAGCATTTCTAGAAGGAACAAAATTCAGCTTGGAGGGCTTTCTTAGCCCTGATAAACAGGCTTTCCTTGTGTGGGAGGCTGGGACAGCAGTGATGCTCCTGTTTGGGGTCTCCTTGTAGACACACTGAAGGGTCACAGCTGCTGGTTGGTGCCAGCCCTCATCCTTTACCTGCCAGGGGGTCTCTGCAATGAAACACAGCCCAATCCATCCTGGTCTAAGCACATTGAAATCCTTTTGAACCACTGAAGTTGTTCCCAGATGGGTTCCTGGTCTGGGATCCTTTCCCTGGGCATTGCATGGTCCCGAGCCTGTCCTTTCGTTAACTCCTGGTGTTAAACCAAGGCCTGGGATTTTCTGATTACTTGACTTTTTATGCAGCCATATGGACATCTATAAAGGCCCAGAAATAATAAAATGTGGTTTCTTTGTCTTTAACTGCCAGCATTTTCATTTCATGGGAACTTTATCACTTTCATTTCCAGACGCTACTATAAAGAAACCGATGGTCTGAAACTTGATGTTGGAGCATATATGAAGGCATTAGAGGTATTTTATAGCTTGAATTATGCTTACTTGCCCCGTGCACCTTGTTAAAAGAGTAACTGGGATAAATATGGGTCATATTCTGTAATTACTCACCTTGGTGGAGGGAGTTTCCACACATTGAAATTCATTTGCTGCATTCTGAAGATGGGTGGATTCATTTCTTTTCTGCCTTTGTTCTTTTTTTTTTTTTTTTGGTTTAAATTTGTTTTACTTAAAATGTGAACTTTTTCCATTGTGGTACCTTTGTTGCAAGTGAGGCCCTTGAAAGGGGGAATCAGAAGAGGAAAAAGTGGAATGTTGTGTGCAAGATACCCAGGAAAACCCGAAGGTCCATGTTGTCTGTAAGGCTTTTATTTGTCTAGGAACAAGCTAGAAACAATTTTTTTCATCATGGCACTGATACTTAGTTGCAGGAAAATGTAACTTCTAAAATCTGCCTTTTCAAATGTAACTTTTCAAAACCCGAATTTAAAACTCAGGTTTTCACTTGAGTCATTAAAATGATGTCGGGTGGTTGAAGAAATCCTGTGTTATCTTTTAAGGCCCTCCAGTACTTTTGATAGTTTTATATAAAGGATATTTGTTATGTCTCTAAGAGTGATGCTCTTAACAAAACGAGCAGTACTGGAACTGAGTTTGAAGATTACTCAATGATGGAGAATGTGAAAGATTTGTACCTTGAGGTGTTTCAAGAGCATTTTCTCCCCTGCCAGAGAACTTCAAACACTTCTGTTACCCAAATTCTCTGATATTCACCTTCACCTGCTAATCCATTATGTTATTTAAGGGCAAAAATCAATGATCACAAAGGTTTAATAAGTGGAGTTACGGAGTTGAACAAATCCTTTTCTGATCAGCGTTTTTTGTGTTTCTCTCTTTTTTTTCCCAGTATGCTTGTGATGTCCAAGCTGAGGTTGTGGGCAAACCAGCAAAAAGGTTTTTTGAGTCAGCCCTGGCAGAGCTGGGAGTTCCACCAGAGCAGGTGAGGTTGAGGTGCCATGACCACGGGCTGTGCGATGTATTTGTGCTCACTGGTGCTTTTTTCCTGCTTTGCTCTAACTTTGAAAAGTTACAGAAGAGGCTGAAGGAGAATGTGACCAGGACTCAATGCCTGGCAGAGGCAGAGGAGGTGCCCCAATGCCTGGCAGGCTGGAGGCAGCGTGGTGGAATTGATCCCAAAATGTCATTTATTTCCTGTGCTGTCACACTGACTATCTTTTTTTTTTTTTTTTAGTAAAAGGGAAAGGCAGAAGTAAAATATTTTGTAATTTTGGTGAAGGGGAAGCACTGACTGACCCCAAACCTTCTCCTGTAGTCCTGGCTTTCCAGAAACATGCTCAATGTGTCGTGCTTCCTCAGTACAGCCCATTTTTCCCTTCTCTGTAGTTGTTCCCAGCTCCTCTTTATTGATTTGTTGTTGTGTCATGCAGCACATAAGGATGGGTATGAGAAGACTCACAAACAGCAGTGAATTACAACACCATAATTCCATCAGGGGGGTTTGGGTGACATTATAAACAACAGGAGTGAAGTTTGGGTGGCTTGTAGGTCTCTGGAGCCTGGAGATGAAATTATGGCCCTGTAATTCAGAGTGTGCTTGGGTTTTGCTTTATTATAGAGTGGGGAGATGGAAAAGACCTAGTGGGCCATCTAATCCATCTCCTTCCCCATGCAGGAATGTTCCCTGCTCCACGGTTATTAATGTTTTGTCCAGAGTGGTTTTCAGAGAGCCAAACAACTGTCAGTAGCCTGGGGATGGTGTTCAGCCCAGTGGGCCTTGTGGGAAGGCAGCTTTTCCTGAGATTTATCAGGCTATTTCCCTTTTAAACTGCATCTCCTTATTTCCAGTTTTACTCTAGTTAACAACCAAAATAACTGCTTGCCTTCCTGGATATTTTCTCCATCCAGTTATCTCTAGACTTGTTATCATTGCAGGAGTTGTTTTTTACTAAAACTGTGTGGTTTAGCTCTGCTGCTTCCCTCCATTCAGTCCCCTCTGCTTTTTTCTGTACTCCGTTCAGTCTGTCCATACCTTCCCAGGAACAAGATAGCTCAGTCTGGGCTATCCCTGGAATATCCCAGGTGCAGCCACAGCAATCATTCAATCCATTCATCCAAACAGCAAACCTCAAAATCCTTTTCAGGCTCAGGGTAGCATTGGAAGAAAAACTATCTGGAAAAAAAGAACAAAAAAGAAAAATCCCAAAAAGCCAAAACCCACAAGCCACAGAGCTCAGCCCTTGGATACCTTGTGTAAATCACAAAATAAAAGTTTTCGTGTCCTCTCAGCTTGTATCAGAATTGATTGGGGTGCAGGAGTAGGAGGGAAGGTGTCACTGCTGAGTTCTCCCCTTTTCCATAGGCAGGGAGGTGCAGTTGTCCTCAGACACTTTTTCCCAGCTCAGGGGATGCCAGGACCACTGAGGGGAGGTACCACTACAGGGATGCAACACCAGAGCTCCTGCCTTTACATCCTTGCCCTAGGAAACAAATCTGATGGAATGCATCACCAGGCTGGCAAAAAGGGTCCCATAGGGTGAGCCCCGGTGAGTGGCTCCCATCAGCTTCAGGAGGATTTGTTTTGGGTACAGAAAAGCAGGAATAGTCCCCAGCAGAGGTTATTTCCTCATTCTCTGCTTTTGTTGTGGTGCTACTAGTGCCTAACTTTATATGTTGTCAGAGTTTTGGCTTTTTTTTTTTCATGTAGTTGCTAATGTGGGTATAATATTTTATATTCAGAGAGATTGGAGATGGAGGGAGTGTGTGCCTAACCAAGGAGGAGGGCAGCAGACAGCACTGGATAATGGCACCAGTCACTCCAGGCTTTCCACCATGGAAAAAATAATCCACACTGCTGGAGTTAAAGCCTGGATCATGATTTGCACGTGTGTAGGAGGAACAAATTCCAGCCAAGCAAACTGCCTTAATTCTGACATCTTTTCCTAACTTTTGAGTGCTTGACCTTGCAACTTCAATGTACTTTTGGAAAAGGATTTGCAGGTTGGTTTAGTTCATGGTGCACAGTAATAAAACTTCAGTATTTTCAGTTTAAAACCTCAGTATATTCACTTAGTAAGTTCCTGTGATGCACTGCATTACATTTTAATCTGCATTTGTAGTGACATGACAGGGCCTGGTTTTACTTGCCTTTGCTTTTCCGAACTGTTTATTCCAATAATTTATTCCACCTGTGGAATGCATTTAATCCATACCATCATTAAACCATTTCAGATGAGCTGTGCTTTTGAAAACGTATTACAATTTTCTTTCACTTGGCTTTTAATGAAAAATACCTTTTTAATAAAGCTGTCTCACCACAGTAATTCGAGACAGTGGCAATTCTGAAATTCCTCAAGCTGCTTTAATCAATAAAGTTATCACCAGTCGTTTCCCTTGATAACTGCTTCTCACTGAGGCCCTGACTTTGCCTTCTGCTGCTGAGATGTTTTCAGCCTGCACTTAGAATAAGAGGAACTCCCCAAAGTCCAATTTTCATTTTAACCTTTCCTCAATGGCCTAGAAATAACAGATTGCCAGTATTACTTTAATAGATTGGAAATTTAAACCTCTTAGAGGTAACCAGACCTATCTTACAGTTCAGTACTATGACAAAGAATAACACATCTTAAAGGTTACTGAAATGCCTAATTCATGTGTTTTAAGGCAGCTGTAACAGTGGATGATTTTTACAGCTTTACAGTAAAACCTAAATAATGTTAAGGTTCTGGTAGTTTTATATAATCATAAAAAGTTCTCTCTGTAGCAAATTATCCTGTTTTAGTGGGAGTTATGGCAGGTCGTGCTGGAGTCCATAAACTGCTGGTAGTTCAGCAATTCCAATTCCTGCCACCTGCAAGCCTCAGGTGGGAGTTAGTGGTGCGTGAGAGCAGAGGGAGGTCACCCAGGGGTGGCACAGGGGACCTGCTCCTGTGCCAACATCCTCCCTCCCCTCACCAGCCACAACAGGGCAACATCCTCCATCCCGAAATAAAAGTGGCCAAGGGAAGTTTCAGGCTTCAATCCAGCTGAAAGCTTAGTGGGAACTGTCTGGCCCTGCACCTTTGGAGTTCTAAGGTAGAAACAAAATTAAAATGAACAGTAATGTGGGACCCTGAAGCCTGGGATATTATTCCTTGGGCTAAGGAGAACAGGGAGAAAAGTAAATGTGTTGTATTTCTGGTGTAAAGGGGTTTAATACATCAATCAAGGTTTGGTGTATAAGGTTTATTTCCTTATTGTCCTGGCACATTTAGCTTGATAAGGGTTATTAAATCTATAGCAGAAAATCTGTTTAGGCATAAATATGTCTGGCTCTGGAAGCATTCTCTGTGCTAAATATTCTGGTGGAGTTAGCACACTGCCTTCTGTGCATCTCTGTTTGCATCCTGCATGGGCTCCAGCCTCCAAAATACCCCATCTGAGCTTGTCCTGGTAACCACTGCCCTGCAGCACGAGCAGGGCTGGGCAAATCAGGGTCTTCTCATCTTTCTGCCTCGTTCATTTCCTTACTCTGTGATTCCTTTTCTGATCAGACATTTTTCTGTGCTCAGTTAATGAATGCTGAAACTCTGTTTGCAGGCAAAAACCACCTGAGGTTCCCACTCACCACCCCAAGAGCTTCTCTAAAGATTTATTAGTTTTGGCTGCTTCTGTGGGTTAGAAGGGGTGTCTCTCACCTCCCTTCAGCTCTGGCTCTGTGGCACAGGCAGTACCAGTGGCACTGCTGACTGTGGGGATTATATTTTGCCTTCCCACCCCAGATTCCTGGGGGTTGTGTTCATCTCCTCTGTTCTCACTGCCCTTCTGGGCTGAGTCAGAGCAGTGTTTCCCCTCAGCTTTGGCACATGTGCTTTATTTACTGTGTGTGTACAACCACACACCACCTCTCACCAGCTCAGGGAAATAGAAATTACACCCATCCTCATTCTTTGATGGTTTGTCTCAAAACCCAGAGAGACTCACTGCATGTTTTCCCTTCTTTTTAGTTAATTTGTAGCCAATGTAAAAAAAAGTAACTTCTGCAGAACGCTTGAGCAGTTTAATGGTGTGATCCCTGTGTAAAATGTGAACACGAATGGAGATCTTTTAATTCCTGCTTTCAGTGGGTATATGACCTTTCAGTTTTATATCTTTCTCTCTCTTCTTACCATATTGCAGTCAGAGAGGAAGTTAAACCCAGGTTTGACAGGTAGAGTTTTTTTATTTCCCTTGACAGCGCTCCTTTTGACCTCTATCTTCTTGCCAATGATTTTTTAAATCCTAAATGATTTGGGAATAATTGCTCCTCCTTTAGTGATTATTGCCCTTCACCGATAGTAAATCTGTGAAATCCCTGGGGGCTGGAGCACATTTTTGTATGCGTGTGCCACAAGCTGGCCTGGACAGGCATCGCTGCTCAGCCACAGCTGCACCTCCAGGGCTGCCAGAGTCTTGCAGGAAAACTTCCCTGGATGGGGTAAAACACAGCCCTGGCGAGCAGGACAGTGCTTGGTGGGCTGCCCTGCTCTGCCCTTTGCCCTGGTCAGAGGAAATTCTTTTTAGGGTTATGAGGACACAGGACTGAAATTGTCTTTGCGTCAGAAATCTCATCCCGAATGTCGGGATTCGGGCTGAGCAAGGGCACGCAGGTGGTGCAGGTCTGTTCCCTCTCACCCTCAGGGAGGTGTTGGAAGGAATTTTGTAAGAAAAGGGGGTTTTAATCTCCTAAAGCCAATGGTTGAGAATGATTAAATATCCTGGAGCAGTTTGGGCAGAACTGGTAATGGTGGTGTTGCTGGGTTCTTGAAGCTCTGCATGCAATAGTGGGATTATTCTCTTTTCCTTACCCACATCTACATGCTTTATTTACTAATTACTTAAATGTAACCCATCATTTTCTCCCCATTTCATGCTGGATTGCTGGTTTGGAAGAGTAGTAAGGAAAGGTGAGCTGTCTACAGGAGGACCTGTCCCGGATCTACACATTTGTAGCTCAGTTTGGTTTATGAATCCTCTCAGAAAATCTTGGTGTGTCCTGAGATTTCCTTTACTTGCTCAGTAATACGTGGGAGAAGATCCTGTTGCAATTAGATAATTCATAAAATTAGCTCTGGAGGTTTTTATTCTTCCTCAGTATGTGTTTTGTCCTGCCCATCAGAACAGAGCTGGGGACGGGATGGAAATTCAGGCAGGAATGTCTGGAGCTGGAAGGCACCGTGGTTGTGAAAGCCAGGCAGTTAAATTTATGAAGCAAAAGGCTGATTCAACAAGATGAAAATCAAATAGATAAAGATGCAACTAATTTTGTTTTAGATAAAATTCAGCTTTCCTACAAAAGGTGCAAAAATCTGATTGATAAACCACATTTCAGACTTTCAAATCTGTGTTTCCCCAGTTTTAGGTGCTGCCTCTGTTCTCTGCAGACTAACCCAGAACACCTTTGGGAAGTGTAAAGCTGATTTTTTTGATCATTAATGGAAAATCACTGTTTTGTGTATATACTGGGTTTTGTTGAAACTATAAAATGGCATCCCTGAAACATTTTAAATTTGAAGAATAAAATACGTATAGTAATTTGTGATGCAGATTGATGAGCACTTGAAATTTTGTAGATGTGATTGTTGACAGAAAGGACCCCTTGGCTGATACACTCTGATCTAATAAATATCTTTAACAGAGGCAGGAAGGTGCTCTGTGCACTCTGTTTTATCAAACACCAGACAAATCTTAGCACAACCAGATAGTTTTTTGGTAATCTGCTCACTTTTTTTATTAGTATTTTCATATACTTAAGCTGATGGTAACACAAACCGTGCTAGGCCTGTACGCATTGTGTCATATTGTGCAAAAATGAATAAATTCCATTTTACTGTGATTTCCCAAATTTCTGTATCAACCTGGGAACAGGTTGGGATCAAACTCTCAGTGATTACAAGCTTAAGCTTTTGACTAGCCTGTAGAACACCAGATTTAAGTAGTTAAGCTTAATTTAAGCTGCTTGGAGCGTAGCAGGAATGGATTGTTAGGAACAGAAGAGGCCTAACTTCATAAAACTCACCGTTTTCTTTGAACTGTGCCCCAAATCCCTTTGATTTCTGTGATTGATTACAAATTGTGCAGGTGTGTGCTGTGCCAGTACATTGCTGGAGGAGCTCTGGCATGAATTACCCTCAAGGTAGGATGACTTTTAATCAATACGATGACAATATTATCTTGTTTAATTTGTCCGGTGGCAGCATTAAACCTCGAATCAAGCTGTTTGTTATGTCAGGGGAGGGTGACAAATGGCAGAAATGAACTTTGCCTGTATTTCACTGCCCTGACAGGCCATCATGATCGGGGATGACATCGTGAGTGATGTCGGGGGAGCGCAGCAGTGCGGGATGAGAGCGCTGCAGGTGCGGACCGGCAAGTACAGGTCAGTGCACACCCTGCACGTCCACCCAGAGCCACTGGGCCAGGTTTTTTCCATGCCTTTTCCACATCCTTTCCCCTTGGTGTCAATGTGGGCTTGCATTTGTTGTCTGCACAAGCAGCTCCTCGTGCAGCAGAGGCTTGGGTGGACGGTGAGGTTTTCTTTTAGGAAAACGCTGTGTGAAAGTGGCAGGAAGGGGAGGACAGAGTGTCTTTGATCTTTTGAAGAAATATTTTCTGCTAAATTACTGCTGTATTTTTTTCATCACAGCGCATAGAACTGGTGTATTTCCTGGGGTTTGCTTATTTTTTTTTCCCTGCTGCTGCATGGAAGTGTTGTACACTTGATATAAGACGTGTCTGAAACCCAGAGCAGGGTTAGGATTATAAAATTAGACTGTTGACTCAGCCATCCCTGGGGGTCATCTCTCACAGCTTTAGGAAGGGCTCCATATGTCTGCTCTTCCCTCCAGAGACATATTCAGCACTGAGGTGTGTGCAACATGAGAGCTGCTTCCCCAGCTCTCACCAGAGTGCAGGATCCTGCAGGCTCACTCATCTCTCCAAATGGCCCTGCAAACCCTTCCCTTGCAGGTGTCCCCACCATCCTGTGCTCTCACTGAGCTGTCACAAGTCCAGCTGCTGATCCAGCTGCTGAGGGGGGCCCCGAGTGCACCTCTAACCAGGACAGGACCCAGCACTGAGCAGGTGCCTGGGCCAGGTTAGGTTTGAGGGCAGCTCGAGGTGACTCCAAATGCAGTGCAGACATCTGTCCTTCCATTTAACATTGTGATCCCAACACTCCAAATCTCCTTTTAACCATCTCCTCTTAACCTTAACCGTGCCTCCTTGTAGTATGGTCCAGCCACACCCTCTGTCACCCGATGGCATTCATATTTTCACAGTTTTTCTTCTCTTTCAAATGCTGAGACTGTAAAAGAAGGATGCTCCTTTGGGGAGGAATACAGCACATGAGAGTCCTCCTTGCCATAAACTCTCTAAAAAGTTATTTTGTTCGTTTTCAAGTCAATCTGCTCCTCAATTTTCCTTTTTGGTTTGTGTAAGGTGATAAAATAATACCCAGCACCTTAATTCTAATGGACCAGTAAGTGATGGTTTCTGAGGAAAAAAGTCAAGTATAAGGGTATTGTATTTTCTATCATTTTAAGATAGTACACCTAAAAATCACATATGTATCTGAATACATCTTGGAAAATCCCAAATATTAAAGAAGTAATTATATAGTTTGTGCTTTTGGGATTATTTGTGTGTAATCTTTGTAGTCCCAGGAGCTGGACTTGATGATCCATGTAGATCCCTTCCAACTCAGGACTTTTTATGATTCTAATCTCATTAGTTTCCTAATGGAGAAAATAAGGACTCAATGGTTGATTTCATTCTGATATTAATGGGATCACTTGGCAAATCCACATTTTGTTGCCACACAGATACAGGTGCCAGTGAAGGAGGTATCTTTGCACACAGAGGTGAATTAGGTCTTTGCTACTGACCAAATCTCTCCTGTTCCATACTTTACCCATCATAAAATACGCCCCAGGTGATGTTGCAGCCACACTGCTCAGGCAGCTGACATAAACTCTGTGTACACACACACAAACACACATAAATATGTATAATCATATGCTGGAAAACCATTTTCTTGTATCACATTTGAGTCATGATTTCACAGCTGAAAGGGAGTCGCCAGCTGTTCTAGATGGGGAACAAAGATTGTTTTCCACTGTTGTGTTTCCTGTTTCAGTGTGTGGTTGGTGTTTTCTCAACTCATGCACTATTGCAGAGCAGTGAAATACAGATGAGTGTCTCTCTCAATTCTCCGTGTGGTGCCAGGCCTGCTGTCAGCAGCTGGGAGCAAAATGAAGTAACTCCTGTTTGCCAGGAGAGGTCAGAGGTGTATCTATGTTTTTAAGAATGACTTATTTAGTATACTCAGAAAATCAAGACACACAGTGAGGAGAGATGGAAAAAAAACCAAGCGATGGGCAGGATAAATTAAAAAGAAATAAAACGTAATTATTTGGTGGTGGGGTTAGTTGAAAGCCAGATATATAAGATTATACAAAAGTCCTGTCTTCCCCTTTAGTCCCTGCTGACACAGAGCTCTGTGCTGCACCCAAGCACCTCTGGATGGCATCGTTGGCTCGTGCACGTCCGTGTCAGCCACAGCCTGGGGCTTTACAACACAGTCCAAAAGTGTTTTATAGCACAAAGGTGTCGGGGTTTTGCTGGAGCTGTGGAGTGCTGGTGTGGTGGGATTGCCACAGGTTTCAGTGGCAGAACCGCAGAATGGTTTGGGTTGGAAGGGACCCTGTTGTGCCCCTCCACCCTCACCCAAAGGCTGGCAGACATTGTCACCTCCAGTGCACAGGTGTGCCTGGGGCAGCTCTCCTCATTTCAGGGCTCAGTGCAGTTTACATGAACATTTTAGGAAAGGGTTCTTCCCCCAGAGGGTGCTGGGCACTGCCCAGGCTCCCCAGGGAATGGGCACGGCCCCGAGGCTGCCAGAGCTCCAGGAGCGTTTGGACAGCGCTGCCAGGGATGCCCAGGGTGGGGTTGTTGGGGTGTCTGTGCAGGGCCAGGAGCTGGACTGGATGGTCCTTGGGGGTCTCTTCCAGCTCAGGATACTCTGTGATTCTACAGTTGTGTGGGTTTTGAGGTCTGCTGCCCACCCAGTGCCAGCCCAGGTTATGCAGGGATGTGCCCTGGGGCTGCCTCCTCCCCAGGCTCTCACCCTCCTGACCTCTGTAAAGGCTTCTCCACTGTTGGCTGCTCCCAGGGTGGGATTCAGAATGTGGGTTAAGCTGCTGCAAAAACATTCAGTTTTGCACCACCTTGCACGGAGGTCCTATGAGTTGGCTCCTTTGTCTTGCTTCTCTTCGACCTTTAAAGTTAATTAAAATCTGTGCAGCCTATTTCCTTTAATATGACACACTTTGGCTGTTCCTCCTCGATCTCAGGTGTTGAACTCTTCTTTCTCAGTAGCCAAAGCAGGCATAGCACAGATTAGTCCAAGAAATGCTATAAATCCTGTTTGCAACGTGGAATAAAACTGCTGGCACAAGTGGGGGAAGGTGAGGGGATAAGATTGGTGTGTTGGGGTGACCTGACATGGGGTGAGCGCGTTGTTGGCCAAGTACGGCCTTCCCTAGGTGTAAATTCCAGATGCAAAGGGTCAGTCTGGGCTGCAGCTTTGTCCTCTCTCAGTTTGTCCCGTGTCCAGGATGGATCAGGCTGTTGCTGCAGGCTCCTGAGGGCTGTGAGATTTGTCAGCACTGGGAAATGAGGTGCCAGTTGCAGAGTTTCTGTGCACACCTGGCCCTTTGTAGCCAACATCCCTCCCGTCTAGGGAAGAACACGTTCTCATCTTCCTGCACAGGGTATGTGCTAATTCCACGTGCAGCTAATCAGCCTTGACATCAAACCAATGATTCCCACAATAACTATTGATTCTGCAACACTCTGTAATATCCTCCTTCCTCTTTGTAGCCTGCAAGTTAGAGCAGAGAAAAATGACTTTGAGGCTTTTCCAAGTGTCTCCCTGTAACTCTGGAAACAGCTTCCAGGTGCGTCAGATCGCAGTTGGGTCTTGGCAGGGGGTAAGAATAGCTTCCCCCCTTCTCCCTGTTGTTATTTACAGGTCTTGATTTGTAAATGAAGAACTTTCCATTGCTGGTGTGTGGCAGGAGCCAGGAATATTCATGGCAGTGCTGCCCACTGTCCCTGCTCACCTGTGAGCTCTGGGCTGGCTTCGGAATCTGGCAGTGTGGATTCATCCCCCCTCGGTGCCCACCTGGGGTTTCCTCCCTTTGATTAGGGATTTATCTCATGGCCATGGCTGATACTGACATCAGAGTCAGCATCCCTGAGCTGCCTCATTACAGACATCAAGGGTTCTCCAGGGATGGAGGATAAAAGCCTGGAGGCCTGTGAGAGCTGCCATCTCCCTGCAGCTCTGCCACTGTTCTCCAGGAGAACTGGGTCAGCTTACTTCATGTATCCCTACTTTTTAATTATCCTCTGAGGATAATTATCCTGACTTCCTTAATAAAGTGGCTTGTGATCTGTTCCTCTTGCCTGATTAAAGAAAACACACGGAATTTGTAGTAAATTGGCTTGCCAGGAGTGAAATCAAGACATGACCAAGACAAAAGTTGGGACAGAGGAGAAGTCTTTTAGGCTGCTGTCAGCAGCTGATTAAGGATTGAGAAAAATAGGTTGTGTCATTAAATGAAGTTATAAAAGTATTCTTAAAAAAATGTCCACACATAGATAAATTCACTGCTGTCAGTGTGTAATTCAGTGAAAGCTCATGACAACTTCTGGGAAGAAATAGTCACCTCTTGCTGTTCTGCAGAGAAGGAGCATCCCTCCACCCTCCCCTTCTTGCTCCCTGTTCCTAACCCAGCCAAGATGAACGATTTTATGAGTTCTTTCCCTGGGTACCAGCAGTGTGTAATGAGAACGAGCAGGCAGAGGCATTCCCTTTGTGCTGAAACACAACCAGAGGCATTCTTAGGGCCTCACGTCCTGATAATTAAGCCTGTTTCAAGTATTAAATGGAAAGAGTTCCAACCCATATTTGCACTGTGAAAAGCTGTATTATAATTCCTGTTGGTTAATGTCTTAAGCAATGTTTATTAAAGCTGGTGTCAGCAAGTTGATTGTGACAGCTGATTGCAGGCAGTCCCAAGGCATAGCCTTATCACCCTTTGTTGCATATTCAAATCACGGTTTCCTCTGTCCCTGTGAGGATCTTCACATGTTTTTATCAATTTCCTGACCACAATTTGGTTACCATAATATTTCAATCAGCTTCGTAGAGGAAGCTAGGAGTAAACGCTGCAGTGCCTTAGCGTGCACATCTGATCACAGCCTTACATCTTCCCAGTATATTCCAGTGTCCAGTGGCAGAAACTAGTGGCTCATGCATGAATTTAATTATCTTCAGCCTAAAAGAGAAGTGTGAGTTTGAGAGGGGTTTATTAGCAGGTAATTTACTTGTCGGTAGCATAATAAACCTCGAGGGAGCAGAGTGTGCTCAGGACACAGCCATGCTGCGTGCTAATGTGCTGTTCTGAAAAAATTACTCTGAATATCAGAAAAGAGATCAATCTGCGATGAGAGGAGGATAAATAAGGGAGGAATGGATCAGATGAGTGAGGAAAAGTGATGTTACTCAGCAGTCTGACAGTTCTGCTCTCTACCTGTCCAATGACTGACTTTTCCTCAGCAGTTCCACTGCAATCAACTCTCTCATCTCCAGCACGTAGGAAGGGAGGCAGTGTGCACTTTGCAGGCTGCCAGTGACCACATCAGCTGCAGTTTTGCTTCCCCTCTTGCCTCACATCCACCCAGCTCGTGCAGCAGCAGAGACAGCTCAGGTTTCCATTTCTCCTCTTCTGAAGCTGCTCAAGGGCTGGAAGAGGAGGAGCTGGTGCCAGTGGCTGCTACCTGAAGCCAGAGGCAGCGAGACCTGGCGGGGCACGGGGCTCAGCTGGTCTTGATGTATGGGACTGAGCCACTTCCAGGCCCTCTCTGACAGCATCCAAAGCTAATGGCCTTTCTGCTTTCATTCCCTTTTGCTCTGGTGCCTCAATGTCTTGGCAGTACGTGCTCCTCCAGCCTGGGCAGGCAGCCACCCTCCCTGCATGGCCACGTGCGCTCCTGCCTCTGCCTGAGCAACACCAGAGCCCTGGGCAGCTGCTTGTCCAAAGTGTTTGCCTTTCCCTCCTCCCTGCAGACACAGAGCTCCTGAGCTGAGGTGGTGCTGGGGGCAGGACTGTCTGGAAGGAGGCAGCTCAGGGGTTTTCCAGGGCTTCCACAGGGTGTGTTCCTCTGCACAGCACCCGCTGTCACCGCCGCACCGTGACCTGAGCAGTGCAGTCCAGGAGATGGTCCCTGCTTGCTTTTATCCCTAGAGGCCTTTCCTCAGCACCTGCACAAGGCTGCAGTGAAAAAATCCCCAGGGAAGCCTTTCTCAACACTTGTCCCTTGCAGAACGCCGGGCTGTATTGGCTTGTCCAGCCTTTGATGAATTCCATACCAATGGAAAACCACTTTATTTCTGTGAAAATGCAAATGAGAGTGCTGAAATGTGCTGTAGCAAGGGCACAGCTGGGACAGCTGCACAATTTGGGTTTCACTGGAGATTTCCTTTTTTTAAAGCGCAGGTTCCTCTTCTCTGCTTATCTTTTTCCTGTAGCTGAATATCCTCCAGGCTCTTTGGTGCACGGAGTCCTCTCAGAGAGACTGCTCTGATTGATAAAACCAAGGCAGAATGTTGTTTTCAAAGGGAGAGAGGAGCAAATAAGAGAGAGACAGGCCAAGTCAGCTGCTGATGTAACTCCCTCAAAGCAAATGGTTCAATATCTGAAATTTAATCTGGCCCTTGCTCGTGCTGTGAACATGCTCAGGAGCAGCAGTGCCAGAGCAGTGCCTCGTGCTGGCACCCTGCGAGCACAAAACACCTGAGTATTCCTGTTTTAATGCTGTTCTGTGTGCCCTTGGGTGCTGGAGGGTCCCTGCAGGCTTAGCCAGTGACATTTACTTTTTTCTCTATGAGTGGGTTTAACCAACAAACCCAGAGTGGCTGCCTTCCATCCCTGGAAGTGTTCACAGCCAGGTTGGACAGGGCTTGGAGCGCCCTGGGGTAGTGGAAGGTGTCCCTGCCCGTGGCAGGGGGTGGCACTGGATGAGCTTTAAGGTCCCTCCCAACCCCAAGCATTGTGTGATTCTGTGATTCCAGCAGCTGCAGAGGGGTTCAGACAGGTTTTGGTGGGGTGCAGGGGACAGGGGCTGCCAGCCTGCTCAGGACAAGGGAACAGCCACAGGGCACAGGAGCTGCTGCCCTCCAGCAGCCTCTGCTGGGCTGGGGCTGGGTTTCATCCCCTTGGGGAGGCGCGGTGGGACTCACCTAGAGTTAAAAACAAAGCACCCAGCAGTGCCAGCTCTGGGCCTGCTGCAGACTGGGATGTGCCTGCTGTGAGTGCCCGTGTGCTGCAGCAGGAGCACGGGGCAGTGTGAGAGAAGGGCTCTGGGTGCAGGGCAGTCCCGGGCTGGCAGCACTGCCCTGCTCCTGGCTGGGTGCAGGCAGCCTGCCCTGGCCCGGGACGTGACTCACATTCACACTTGGCCCCAAAACCATGGCAATTGTCACTTGTCTGTGGTTTTCAGTCCCTGTCAGCAGCGGGTATGGTTACACCTCAGCCCTGCTGAGATGAGCTCATTCAGCACACGGGGCTGGTGCGTGGGGTCTGCATCCTGTCGGGCCTTCAACCTCCAGCCATCAGCCTCCCTAAAAACCAGGGATGTGTATCTGTGAGGAGCAGAGGAAGAGCCTGGCTGCTCTTTGTGTGGCTCTGCAGCTCATCTCAAAAGCTTTTCCTTGCTTTACTGTGCTCCATGCACAGCAACACATCATTGCTTAAATGGCCCAAGCACAGCACAGGCATTGGCTGATCAGGTGTTGCAATTAGGGAAATTAGTGCAATGAGTCTGATGAGGAGCAGCTGGGAGGGCTCAGCCTGGAAAAAAGGAGGCTGGCGGGGACCTTCTTACTCTACAACTACCTGGAAGGAGGGTGCAGCCAGGTGAGCATTGGTCTCTTCTCCCGGGTAACAATCAACAGGACAAGAGGAAATGGCCTCAAGTTATGCCAGGGGACATTTAGATTGGATATTAGGGGAAATTCTGCACAAAAAGGGTTGTCCAGCCCTGGCACAGCTGCCCAGGGTGGTGGTGGAGTCCCCATCCCTGGAGGGATTTAAAAGCTGCGTGGATGTGGCACTTGGGGAACGGGTTGGTGGCACTGACAAGAATTTGGGGAGGCAGGGTGGGGAGATGGAGCTGTCAGAGCCCTGTGGGTGGATGGGAGCTCGCAGGCTGCAGCCACAGGGCCCTTCTCCATCCCCCTCCTCATTCCCAGTGCAGGCTGGAGGGGACACATTCCTCACTGTGTGAATTCCCAGAGGGCTCTGTCGGGTAGGACGCAGCCAGCAGACTCATGGAGTGACAAGAACTGTTCAGCTCAGCTGTTGGCTGCACAACACTGAGTCCAGGCCTAAAAATAGGAGGATGTCTGACCCCAAAGTGAAGGATTTTCACTCGAAACCCAGCCTGGCACCTGCCCAGGGTGACATCATCCAGAGGGGAAGTTGGAAAAGCTTCCAAACTCGTTGCTTTCCGTGGAGAAGTGCTAAATGCGCCTGTCAGCGGATAATCGAGCGGCACATTTGCTGTGGCCATGAATCAGGGGAGAGAGGGAATGGGGAAGGAAGGACCTGAAGGGGGAGGAATAGGACTGGAGCCACATGTTGGAAAAGAGTTTTGGGAGTGTTGTCCATGTATAACTTGAGGATAGGTGATAAGGTCCCATTCAGGCTGAGTCTGTCCCATAAAGATGACACTTTCCTTTCCTTCAAGTGTGCTAAAAGTCTCTGTGCTGCACTCAAGGTTCTGACTGTGAACCCACCCACTGGTTTTTGGTGATATTGGCCACAGCTGTGGCTTGAGTCTGCATGATTCAGACTTGCAAATCCATGGATCCTGCTGGAGGTGGCCATGGAAGCATCTGAGATGGCCAGGTACTGACTGACTCCTTGGCTTCAGCTCTCTGATATTTGAATCATCTTTTCCCAGGCTAACCTTCAGGGATTTGATCCAAATCTGTGCTCACGTGGCATGGGTGACCTTGCTGTTGATGTTCTGACTCCAAATTGCTTGAACACAGTTCCTTGTGCTTCTGTGCTAAGCTGCTTTTTCCTCTCTAAAAGTGACAGCGTGTATAAAATGTGGTGGCAGCTTTCCTCTGAGACTTGATGCCTTCTTCCTCTGGATGCTGCCAGGCAGCTCCTGTGCTCATCCTCTAATGAGGACACCTTTCCCTCAGCGTTGATGAGCTGAAATTTGTAGCTCTTTTCAGCTGATGAAAGCTGAGTGTGACACGGGGAGTCTCCTTTATCTGTTTTTCTTCTGCCTTTTAAATTCTCATTACGTATTTATGATGCTGTTATAGCAGGGATGCCTGGAGCACAACCATGGGCACCTTTTGGTCTCTGGGTCCCCAGCGAAGCTGAAAAAGCTGCTGTTGCTGTGTAAACACCGTGTCAAGAGCTGATTTCATGTGTGCTGCTGGGCATTTTCAGCCAGCTCTGGTAATGAAAAGAGGGAAAGAATTTTACCATGTCAATGTAGACATCTGATAGGAAACCAGTTTATTGGTTAGAGACTGAGAATAGGGCTCAGGCATGCCAGCCCTTCCTTTTTGGGGTTTTAATGCCCTTAGATCATCACAGCAGTGAAACTGCTCCTGCAGACAAGCTGCTTTGCAGACACTGTCACAGCAACAGGCACAGATGAGCTGCTTCTCACTTCAGCAGCCTTTGGGTAGGGTTTGTGTGAGTAAGCACGAGGATATTTCTGGTTGTCTGCTGGGAAATGACGTGGCTGCAGTTGCAAAGGTGCTGCACTGGCATTGGCTGAGCCTCTGGAAGGCAGATGATAGCCCAGGCAGAGTCAGGAGTTTACTTCCCATGCCAGCATTAAGTGCATGGCCCGGAGAGGAGCTTGAACAATTTTTGCATGGTTTACCCTTTTTCTGCATGAAAGCTTGAAGCTTCCCTGACCCAGAGATGAATCTCTACTTGCAGCCAGGCTGTGAAACCTCTCAGCTTTTGATCCCTGGCACTCTTTAGGAGGTCCAGCCCCACTGGAGCAGCGGAGTGAGTGGCAGGGACCTGAACCTGAGCAGCTGGGATAAATCTGGTGCTCCAGCAGTGAGTGCCAGTCCTGCTGCAGCTCCAGCACAGACCCTTCATGTCACGGAGCGTTAGTGGAGCTGACAGACGTGAGAGTGAGCACACCCTGGAAGAGCCAGCTCTCCTTCTTGCAGACAGAGCACTTTTATTTTTCCTTGCTGGTTGAGATGTTCTAGCAAACACTCGACTTCCTTGTCATCCTTAAACTATGTGGAGAGGTGGAGAGTTGCCTTTTACCAAAGCAAATGGACTTTTGCTTTGAAAAGTCCCTTCCTGCAGTTTTTGGCATGGCTGATCACTCTGTTCTCAACAGCCCCCGAGCTTCATGAGACAGTAGTTTTGTACAAAGCTGTGTTTTTATGTGCATAAGCTTTAAGAGCTCTTTGAGAACACATCCCTAGATGTCTGGCCTGTGGTTTTAAGGGAGAGTTGGAGATGGGGCTTGCTTGGGAGGAGGGAGTGGGTTCTGGGATTGTGAGGCAGTGGCCAGAGGCGCTGGCAGGCACACGGCGCTGGCCAGCGCTGCTGCACGAAGCACGAGTCGTCAAACAACATTCAGATAAAAATACTGCATATTAAAAGGCCATTACAGCATGAATTGAGCCATATTCTGCATTCACTCTGAGGAGCAGTGCTTGATGAAATGCTCACGTCCCCTTCCCTGAGCTGAATCCTCACCTCCCCATGGCACACTTGTGGAGGGACTCACAGAACAACAATTTCCCCTCTCCAGCTGTGTGTGTTTTTCTGCCATGTCTTTCTGGTCGTTAAATACAAACATTAATGCATTTATTTCTGGAGCAGAGCTTTGGGATCCTTCCCTGTGCACACAGGGCCAAGAGGCACAGCTTAAAGCTGGCCCTGGCCGCAGGCTCGGGTGCTGACGTGCTCCGTTTGAAAGGGCTCGAGCATTTTGTGCAAACATATGTTGGAAATGCCACTCGTGACCGCCTCAGGGGCATCGTGTGGGCTCAGCCCTGCTGCAGATGGACTCCCAGCTGGCCCTGGGCAGGCACTCAGAAAATCCCAATGCCCTGAGGAAAGCCTGGGAATCACAGAGGAACAGTGCGGCAGAGCAGAGGGAGAATGCACTCCTCTGTGGGGCAGCACTGACCTTTGTCATCGCAGAAGCATCTCTGTGTCCCTCCATCAGGCATCAGTGCATCACTCAGAGGTGCTGATCTCCTCTGGGGGCTCACAGAGGCTCTGCTGAGGTGGCTCTTCCCGGTCTCCTGGCTCCTGGGGGTGCAGTGAGAGGACAGGTTCTGGCTGAGGATGTGGGGGCCGGCTCCTGTTCATACAAAGTGGGTACAAAGACCTCAGTGGAAAGGGAAAAAAAAAAACCTGTCTGCATTTCAATCAGCCTAATTAAAGTGGCTTTTTGCAGGGGCTGGCAGGCCCAAAGTGATTGGTGCCATTAATGCCTTTTGTGTTTGTCTGGTGAGGTTTTTTCTTACCTCACTCATTTATGGGACGATCACCTATGTGCAATTCATGGTTTTAAGGTTAGAAATAAAGGGCTGGATCCTCAGCTGCTCTAAGGAGCGGAGTAAATGGGGAGAGCTCTGCTGATTTACACCTGTGGTGCTCTGGATGCCTGGAAATAGCTTAGCAAGTGTAAAAGGGGGAAAAAAAAGAAGGTTTCTCCATCCATCTGGAACACATTGTATCCATCAGGGGAAGGAGAGGCATTTGTGAGAGTGAACGCTTCATTTATCAGTGTATGAGGTATTGAAAAGCCTGGATGGAGCTGGGATAATTATAACCCAGATTAGTCTTCTTGGAATGGAAAAGTAACGACAATCCTAATTTTACCAAATCCTCTGAAATTTATCGTCTATTTGTTTAACACCCCTGACGGCAGGGGATCCAATAGATTTATGGAGGTGCAGTTTGGAAATGGAAATACTTGGGAGTTCATCTGCATGGCCCGTGGGCTGCTCTGGTTATTTTCAGTGTCAGCACGTGGAGGCCGTGGGAGCTGGGGATGCAGAGGGGAGCACAGCAAGGCACAGGCCAAACCTCAGCTGGACTCACTCAAAACGTTCCCCTTCCCCTGGGCTCTGCAGGTGAGGAGTACCTGGCCAGCCTCAGCTGTGGGTGGGAAGGGAAGGTTCCCTGTTGGGAAAGGAGCAAAACTTCTTCCTTCCCCTCTTCAGGACCTGTCCATTTTTCTTTCCTGTATATTTGTGGGTTTTTTCCTGCATGTTTTACGCATCCCTGCAAGTGTCCAAGGCCAGGCTGAATGGGGTTTGGAGCAACCCCACATGGTTGGGGAAGTGGAAGGTGCCCCTGCTTGGAGCTGGGATTGGAACTGGATGGTTTTTAAGGTCCTTTCCAACGCAAACCATTCCATGATTCTCTGTAAGGAGAGGCAAGGTGTATTCAGAAATTCCCCATGCAGGGAAAGCCAGAGTATTGAATATTTGGAGAGCTGACTGCAGTTTCCCTGTGCCAAGCCATGGGTATCACCTGTCCATCACAGTCTTATCAAAACTGAAAAACCTCTGCTAGCTGCAGGAATAGCAGCACAAGAGGGAAAATCCCTTTGGGACAATACAGGCTTTGTTAAAGAACAGAGGTTATCCAGAATCTGTGAAAAGGCAGGTAGAGGAGCACAGCTCTGGACCTGGAAGCTTCTTTTGCTGCCATTATTTAATAATAGAGGAAAATGCCTGGGCTGGGTTTTAATAATTGTTTCTGGTCTTTTTTGTAATAATTCATAACTTCTAGGCCTGTCTGAATTTGTGGCTTTATGAGCTGTGCTGCCTTTTGGCTGAATATTTACTCTTTTCTTACCATGGAAGTGCCTTTTCCAGTGCAGCAGGAGCTGAAACGCAGAGTCTTGATTTCCTGTTCAACTCTAAAGCACTTTGGGATTTTAGAGTGTTTGCAAGCACGCACAGAATCCCAAACAACAAACCCTGAAAGATGAAAATAATGGTCCAAAGAAGACAGAAGGAAAATTTCCTTTGCCTCCTTCCTAGTCGGGGGTTTAGTCCAAGGGGTTCGGTAGCACTTTAGGCCTTCGTGCTTCAATACACAAGCCAAATTCTCCCTGATAAAATTCAAAAGGCATTTTTCCTTCAGGGCACAAATTCTAATATAAAACCTCCTACGTTTTCCTAAACCACTGTCGGAAACTGGCCACTGTTGAAAGTGGAATTCACAATTAGCTCAGGCTGCCTGTCTGAACTGGCGTGGAGGCTTTTTCCTGCTGCACCTTCCATAGGAACAGAGAGGGGGCCTTGCCACCAGGTTTGCTGTGTTGTCACTGGGAAGGCCACCAGCTCAGGTGGGACAGGTGATCAGGGAGACAGGAGGGGTTTGGGATGTTTTTGGGGTGTATCAGGAAGCCTCTTTGCCAAAGCAGTATCTTCACTGTGCTCCCAGCTCCTGTGCTGCCTGACTCTCATTCCTGCAGGCATCCAAGTCCTGAAAGGTTTGGGTGAGCTGTTGGGTGGTGTGGGACTGCTGGTTTATGAGGGAACATCAGTGCTTTGTCACCTGGGAGCTACAAAACAGTTGGCCTGAACAAAACAAAGGAAGGAATCTCTGCTTGGGAAAATGATGGGGCAGCAGCAAAAAATGTACCTCCCTTTGTCCAGAGCAGAGCAAGTCCCCTCAGAGTGCCAGCTCTGCTCCACATTTAACCCTCCTGCAGGCAGGTTACTGATCCTGGGAGCTGACAGCAGCTCTGAGGGTTAGGAAATCAAAGCCACTTCCTGAGGTCTTTGTATCTCACAGGTTTCCTGCTGCAGCCTTGGCAAAAATGGTACCAGGGAGGGATCTGGCAGTGGCTGTGGCTCGTGCTGCCAGCTGTGCAGCAGCTGGTGCCGAGGGAGTGTTGCCATCTGTACCTGGCAGTGTCATCAGGCTGGAGAGATGAGCAGCTCTGGTCCTTCCCTGTCTGAAGCCAGTGGGAGCCTTTCCCATTGCTCCTGACGAGCTGGAAAAGGTCTTGCACCTCCCACATGCATCACTTTCTTCCTGTTTTGGTTTTTTTTTTTACTTTTAAAACATCGCACCCTGCAGTCACAAGAGGCAGGGCTGTTCTTGCAATCCTGACCTGGGATTGTTTTCGGCTGCAAAATGCTGTGGCAATATTCGTGCTGTGTCTCAGGAGAGGATTTTCATGCCTTGTAAGTACGGGGTGTCTTGGAAGTTGCTCTTGGAAGGTTTTGGGAAGTGCATTACAGGAGATGTTAAATGGGATGTTTGAAGAGGGTGGGATGAAGTAACTTCCTTACCTTCCATCAGTGCCTTGGGCCCTCTGCTCCAGCTGCAGTGAACATTATTTAGCTCCAAACTGCTGCTTCTGGCACCCTCCTCCCACACCCTTGTGTGGCCATTCCCAGGAGCTCTGTCCCTGCCAAAGCACAGCGTGTCACCAGAAGGAAAGGACAATTAAAAGGAAGCAGTGGAGTTTGCCATATAAACGTTTAAACCTTACCCAGGCTGAATAATAATGCAGAGCATCGTTCCATACAGACAGATGCTTCCTGGATTGAAAGGAGCCACTGGATCTGATGGGAATGGATAAACAGCTTTGCAGCTCCCCGTTTCTTCAGCTCAGGTCCCTGGTGTTGTCCCACGGACTGTCCCTGCCTGGCTGCGGGTCGCTCAGGGAGGGGATTTTGTGAGCAGCCCAAATCCTGGTTGTTGAGGGGTCTAGATGGAGTCTTCTGTCCCAGCCCCAGCATGGGCTGCTCCTGCTGGGTTCAGGGAGGGTGTACAGGGGCACACCACCAGTGCCAGCAGCTCCAGCTGCCTCCTGACACTGGCTGCCCGCTCTGGGACTGCCTATACCCTTCTCCTGGGAGCAGAAATCATCTCTGTGGCTCTGGGCAAACCAGGGAAATTGAAAACTTCCCTCAATCCCCTCTCTGATGCTGGCACTTCTGCCCTCCCTCCCAGACCACCTCCTGCATGGGGTGATGTTGCTGGGGAAGGACCCCCTTGCTGATGGCTGAGCTGTTCCCACTCAGTCCCCTTTGGATGGTGTGGGGACACCTCACAGGCATCGCTTCCCAGCAAAAGCCAGGCTCTTCTCAGAACCCCCAGTGCCTCAGGGATGGGCTGTGCTCACCCTCCTGACTTTACCTGTGTTCCAAGCTCGAGGGAAAGGTAAAGGTGCAGGGAGACGTTTAGGGGAAGAACAAACCGAGCCATTGCTGGGCACTGTAGGTGGAGAGGAATTTGGGGCTGGAAGCGGAGTGCTGGCCCTGCTCTGAGCCAAACCCACACACACGGCCAGGTGGGTTTTATCCAAGAGAGCAGCACTCAAGGAAAAACAGACAGAAAAAGCTGCGGTGCTTGTTCCAGCTCACGTGCAGCCGTGTTTTCCAAAGGGAGAATTCCAGAGTGCTGTGGGACAAACCCCATCCCGCAGAGCGCCGTGTCCGTGCTGTCCCGACAGCAGAACAAACTCAACTCGTCCCAGGTGGCCATCCTCGGGAAAGAGGCTGATTGCCAAGTAAATCCAGGAG
This sequence comes from Edolisoma coerulescens, assembly GCA_013397115.1. Classification (NCBI taxonomy): domain Eukaryota; kingdom Metazoa; phylum Chordata; class Aves; order Passeriformes; family Campephagidae; genus Edolisoma; species Edolisoma coerulescens. The sequence goes on from VWZW01003304.1 coordinate 611,590, forward strand.
CTGCTGCCTTTATAGGAAACTCCTAGAGGATTGACAAGGCAGTAAAACAACAGTTTTCTATAGCAATTGCTCTGTGGGGAATTTGGTCAAATCGCTGCGTTGCGAATGTACAGAACGCCTGCCTGTAGAAATCCTTGAGAGTGTGATAGGATTTAATCAATCCCATTTGTTTGGATGGAGAGGCAGCCCAGATCTCTGTGGCAGATGCCCAGGAAATGCTGGAGGCAGCAAAACCTGTTAAACAGGGCTATGTGTGGCCCTGTGAAGAGAATACACTGAATTCGCCTGGTTTTTTGATTCAGTGAACCCCTCCCCTTATTACACCTCAAGCGTGTCCAGTCTTCACTCATCCTGTCATTTTCCTCATTTTTTTCCCTTCTCTATCTCTTTGCCTCAGATTCCTGGTTTTATTTGTTTCTTTCTTTATTTGTGAAATGTCCCTTGATTCCTTCTTATGCTTCACTCTGTGCTGGGAGACTGCAGGAGGCAGCTGGATGTGATGTTCTGCAGTCCTGCTCGCTGTGGGGTGAACGTGCTGGGGGTGCTGGTGGGTTCCCAGGGATGCTGTGCCCTGTGATGTCCCTTCAGGAGAATGTGACAGGCTGCAGAATGAGCCCCCCACCAGCAATGGGCTGTGGAGGTGGCTCCTGGCTTTGGAGTTACACCAGTTACACACAAACCCCAAACGCCATCCTAACGATCCGTGTTGTTTTAAAGGGGTTTTATTTCCAGATAAGTGACTTTCTCAGGCGTGTTTTTCATTCCTTTCAAAAACTCTTGGTTCTGCTGCTTGTCCAAGCTGTGCACAAGCAACAAACAGTGATAAAGAACAACCTATTGGCACGGGAACGCAGGGGCCAGCTGGTTGGACTGTGTATTTGTTGGACTGGAGATACTGGCAGCATGGAATTATGAAGATCTGCTGTTAGTTCAGGCTTCTCCTCTGTCTGGTTCGGCCAGCTGTCCCTTCAAACAACAGGGAAGTTTCATGGAGTTACAGGAGACGGGAGAAAAGTTCATTCTCCTGGTTTATCCGAGTTTGCAGTTTGCTCACCGGCCGCCTGTTGTTTGCCACCACCTTCCCTCCTTCCCCGTGGCAGCCAATTCTTTCCCTCCCTTTGTTTCCTGGGATCTTTTGTACAGCAAAATGAAAGAGGACCTTTGCAGAGGGCCAGCCCTGTTGTAAAGCCACAGGAGGGCTCGGCACAGGCTGATCCTCCCTGGAGTTGCCAGGCTCACGGAGAAGCCAGGCCACGTGGCTGTCGCTATGTTGTCAAGCTTGTTTTGGGAGATAGTGTGGGAGAAATGTCCTTTATCCTGAGATTGCTGGGCCTGCCATCCAAGGGGACGCTCATCAGCGATTTCCTATCTGCAAATCATAATTACTGGGACAGGAGAAAGAACAACCCTGGGCCAGTCTTGGTCTTACCTGCTGGGATTCTTAAAGAAAAGGCACAACCTCCCCTAAATAATCACCCCAGGAAGTGAAATAGGGCATTTAACATCTTTCTAAAATAGCTAGGATTCAAAAAGCACCCAAGTGTTGTCTCTTTGTCTTGCAGAGTGTCTGCATAAAGCAAAATCTGGTGATTTTGGTGCTGCAGAGAATGCTGGGATGCTGCACCAGAGGGGAAGCAGCACCAGCACAAGTGAGATAAGCAGTGATCTGAGCCTTGCTTTTCCTGTCATAAGCTGGGCTGGTGCACTGAAAGGCACGTAGGTGAGGAGGAAGATTTAGGTGGTGCTGTGCAATGACTTGATGGAGATTGGCCCATCCTCATGGGAAAATCCCAGGGATTTCTGACATGCCATCCAAATCTTGCTTCTCCTGTAATTTACAGGCAGCAGCCCAACCTTGTGTGATTTCAGAGTCTGGTACCTGCCCTGGGCTGTAGCTGGAGATGGAGGAAGCCCTTCCTCCTTTGAAGAGCTGCTCTGTCCCTCCTCTCCACTCCTGGGATGCCATCACCTCCTGCAGATCGAGCCTTACAGCATTCCTTGGGCTCTGCCTCCCTGCCAGATTTTCCTGGACATCTGTGGGCTCGCAGGACCAGCACTCCTTGTGTGGAAATCCTCTGAAAACCTCTGCTGCTGGAAGTCCCACTGCATTTGTGGCTCCTGCAGAGCACCACTGTGGCCAGGCAGCTTTTCCAGGCCTGTATCCCACTTGCAGCTTCCAGATCCACATGGGAACAAGCCCTAATTTTGTGGTCTCCAGCAGAGCAGCAGGTCCTAGGCCCTGGAGCCACCATTCCAGTAGATGGCATCAAAGACAGCTCGTTCCTCTGCAGGATCCAGCTCCAAGGGCTCTTTTCCCACAGTCCCATCTCCCAGCAACTCTGGAGCAGATATTCCTTTAAAAAAAGCAAGTTCCTTAAAAAAGATAATCTCTGCATTTTGCTTCAGCTTTAAGTGACGTGTCCCATGTCACACACCAGTGTGGTGCCCAGTTTTCCACCCAGCAGCAGGGACTGGGTGCTTTTTGCTCACCTTTGGCCATTTAGCCATAATCTCACCTGAAAAATGCATTGCGAAATTAATTATAGACCTTCAGGTGTGGGTTTTGATGTCTGAATTTAGTTTACTTCATGTTCACATGTGTGATTTTTGCATATGCAGTGCCCTGCATAATAGGGAGATTAAATCTTCCTTTTTCTTTATTTATTTATAAACTGTGAAGAGACCTCATAGTTGCTGGAGGTCATTGATCTATCAGACATGAAGAAATCCCTCTTCTTGACTCCAGCCTGTAGGATTTCCCACGACCAGCAGCTCTAGCACACCGTGAGACTTCAGCTGACACATCACGTTGGAAAATCCAATCACTGCTGCATCACATCTTTGAAACTTGATCACTGACTCACCATTATTTCTGATCTCTTTGGGAGTATTCCAAAATCAGGTTCCCTACATTAGCAGAAGGAGGTCAGGAGTAGTGAGTGAGTACAGGAGGAGGGAACAAAAGTGTAGTTTTTACTTTTAAACATAGACCCCCGTGACTTTTAAATGTGATGACTGTAACATACCCTGCCTTTGGGAGGTGTATTTCAGCTGCCTCCCAGTGCTTGCATTAGCCAGTAGACCTAGCAGGATTTTATGGATCTATTTTCAATTAAAAAGAAAGAGCTGGAATTTCTTCCCACTGGGTTTGTTGTCTGCTCTATTTGTAAGTTCAAAAAGAGAAAACAGAATTACCTTCCCTTCTTTACCAGGCCATAGGTACCACATACACTCTGGGCTGTACTCTTCAATCTTCACCTGCCCAAGGTGACTTTGGCTTCTTCAGGCTGGGCGAGGCAGGATTTGGGCTGCTGGGTGAGGTTTGAGGGAGGCAGAGCGTGGCAGGCACAGGGCAGTGTCCATAGCTGGAGGTCCTGCTGGAGAAGTCAGAGAAGTTGCAGGATGGTTGGTCTGTCCCAGGCAGGTTTTTGAAACGTTCTGTGCTCAGAGCAAGGCCACTGCAAAAATCTTGTGTAAGGGAGAGACGTGACACAGAGCTTTGCTGGAGCTCCAGGAGAAAAGCAAATCTGCATAATGCATTTGTTGAATGGATTAGATCTGAAAACAGGATTAAGCCCTCCTGAGGGCTTTGAGGTGGCAAACAGAAAGCTCAGCCAGGCCAGTGGATGCTCCTGTGGCATGGTCACTCTGCAGTGCTGAAAGTGGTGTTGGCACTGGTGGCACCTTTCAGAGGGTGCTGGTGGACCCCTGAAGCTGCAAGGGGCAGTCAGGCTGATGCCCACCAGGGCCAGGGCCAGCTGGGAGCCTCCAGGTGTGCCCCTGACCTCCACCTTGGCTAGGAACAAACAGCATCCTCCAGGATGAGCAGTCCATTGGTGCTGCTCTTAAAACATCCCTGCTGCAGAGTGGTGAGGGAGGGAATCATTACAGATTCAGCACGTGGCTTTTAAGGCACAAACTTAGCCCAGAATGCTGGCAAATTTTCCACTATCAGCAGCTAAATCCCTTTCACAGGGGGAAGCTGGGCTGTGTTTTCCAGGTGGGGTGTACACTGTGCTGCCCAGTGTCACACAGTACGGCCGTGCCAGGGAAAAGTTTCTTTCCCAGGAAAAATAATGAAAGGTGCCAATCACTTTGTTACTGGTTATCCTGTCCCCTGGGAATGAGGGAGCAGAGCTTGAGGAACAGGTGTTATGGGGAGAAGGGGCAATAAAGGAATGAAGCTGAAAGAAAAGCAACTCGATGCTTTGCAGGGAGGGATCAGAGTGCCTGGGGCCATTCAGGTGTTCTCCTGCTTGCAAGAGCTGGAAAGCTGAGAAGAGTGAAAGGGGGAGGTAGGAGGGACCTCTCCAGGTGACACTTCATAACTTAGAGATTTATCAGGCACCTTGAAGTCTACAAAAAATACAGTATTAGTAATTTTGCTGGGAAGGGACAGGTGGGTGTGCTCTCAGAATGCTGCTGCGCAATGGCAAACCCTCTGTCCCAACACATTCCTCCTCATTTGTGGCTTCAGGAAGGTTTATACAATAAAACACCTCACTCAGCAATACCTGGGGACTTCACCCTGGGGACCAGTCCACAGCCCTTGGCTCTTCCAAGCAGTGCCAGGAGACAGGGAGAGTTTGGCTTTGCCTGCGCTGAGGAATGAAGGAATAAATAAATAATCCTTCCCAACTTATGCAATTCACCATTTATAGTCCTGCAACAAAATCCTGCATTCTGGTTTTCAGAGCTGGGGCAGGTGGGGACGGGGAGAGGGGGATCCTCTCCATCCCTGTTGGGGGGAGCCTTGTCCCAAATGTGGGGCAAAGTCTGTCTGATGGGAAAAGATAAAAGGAGCCTGTGCTCTACAGAAACCACATTGAAGTTGTCCAACAGCAGCTCCAGTTTGAGTTATCCTTGTCTAGTTTCCACACTGTTCCCATATACATATATATAATATATATATAAATGTATATATAAATATATATATAAATAAATATATAAGGCCAGAGGGGCTTGAGTTTGTGCTGAGGCCGTGAAAGGGCAGCAAAGGTGTCTGTTATTGGGCTCTCAGAAACATTTGGCTGCTGTTCCCTGACTGACAGGGCTCACTTCCTGAGCTTCACAGATTTGGCCACTTGTCTTGGGGAAGTCTGGAAAATTCATCTACGTGTTTCAGCAAAGGCAGCACATTTCCTGGCTGGAATGCTGGGCATTGAGAAGATGCTGCTTTTCAGCCTGATTTGAGCAACCTCCTTTACATTTCAGATTTTGCAGAGATTTAGGGGAAGGTTTGCTCTGTAGTTGTGCCAGGGAGTGCAGTGAGAGGCAGCTGCTGACTCGGAGCCAGATGGTTCCTGATGGGGTGTCCAGAGCACAGGGACGTGTGAGAACGGAGCACAAGAGCCCAGGCACAGCAGAAGGCCAGAACAACCTGAGCTGGCCCTACAGCTCCGCTTTCCACCCAAACACCACCATAAAACTGGCCAGATCTGACCGTGCCAGCCTGGCCTGGGCCAGCCCACCAGGAGGCCTGTGCAGCCCAGCCCAGCTGAGCTGGTTGGGGAATAATGGGTGGCACCGTGGGGTTTGGGGTTTTGGGGCCAGCTGCTGTCTTTCCTAAACAACCTCTACAAACTGAGTTTAGCTGGTCATGACTTAGGGACACAAAATACAGAGCTTGAGATGATTCATCAGAAGGGAGAAAGGCCTCACTCCCCTCATCACCTGCTGTGAAGGACAGGCACACAATTAAAAGTTTTCTGAAAATGGTAATTACAATGGACTTAGCTAATGACTGATTGGTCTTTTGATTGCATTAAGATTCTAAGTGTAATGAACTTAACTGAAGTATGGATTACAATCTTGTTCTAATTAAAACAAAAACGTGTAACACATATTAGCACATGTCAGAAGGAGTTTTAATGGCTGTTTGGAATCAAACTGTTGAAAATATTAATGTGTTGTCTAAAGCCTGCAGCACTTAATTAGATTCTTCATCCAAGTGGAATTCGGGTCGCTTCAAAGGATGCATCCAGATAAGATTTTCTTGTGCTCTCAGAAACAGAGTGAATATAGATCTGGATTCTTACTTCCATGCTACCCCTTCTTTGCCCTCCAGTTCTGAATCCTGACCTCCTCAGTCCCCTCTAACCCTGTGGCCTGTGGAAGAGAGGGGGACAACTTCTAATGCTGAACGTTTTGCCTATTTAATTGCTGAGCAAGATGTACCATTTTCTGCCTTGCTTTGGGCACAAAGGGTGGAGCCAGGAGGTTGTTGGTACCTTGCAATAGATGGACAGAGATTAAACAGCACACCTTGCTACCAGCAGCCACAGGGAAGAGGAGTTCAGTGTTGGTACAGCAGCAGTGGCCAAGCAAAGCTGTGATCAGAAAAGTGAAGCAGAGCTCAAGCTGAAATGCCAGAAATCCAGGGGGTCAGGACTAAGCAGGGAAGGGCTCACAGCTCCTGCCCGGGCCGTGCTGCAGCTCTGCCTCTCACCTTTGCAGCTCTAGAGGAACTGACCTACTTTAATCCAACTTTTTAATGCCAGATGAAGAAGGGATTGGAAGCAGAGTGTTCTCCCTGGAAAGCGCTGGAGTTAATCTCTTCCACTCTTCTGGCAGCACCTGTTTCTGCACTTCTTTAAGACAGAACACACAGCCCTTTCTTTTTCTCTGGATGCTGCCTGGGGCAGGAGAAAGCCATTTGCTGATTTGCTGAAGGTGGTGTCTCCACCCAGCTCCTACCAGAAGTGACATGTTTGCAAAGTCAAAAAGTCACTGCTTCTGAGGCCTCTCTGACCACCAAAAAAAAGTATTTTTGAATATCTGTGATCCCTTTTCTCCCAGCTGTGACCTTCTTCTGTCTTCAGTAACCCTTCCTGTTTCTAAACCACCCGGAGGTCCTTGGAAGGGGAAGGGGAACAGGATCCCAAAAGCCCCAGCCTGACTTGGACAGTTAAGGCATTGACAAGCTGGTGCACCATCTTTTTAAATTTGATTTTTGAGGAACAGCCCAGCAGATGTGAATGTTCCAGGTGCCCCCAGCATGGTCAGGCCAGACTTGCTGCTGGACACACAGCCCCTGGCTCCAGCAGAAGCTGGTGGAAGGGATCTGCTCTCTAACCTGGCGTCCCCCCAACAGACAGACAGATCCGTGGGGAGAACTGGGAATGAGCAGCTCCCTTCTGCTCTCCTGGCCGTGAGGAGCAGGGAAGAGGCTCTGTCAGAGCAGCAGTTGCTCAAGGGCAGGGCTGGGGAGGAAGATGTGTGAGCTCAGGAAGAGCGTGTGGTTATGAGTCAGGGTGTCACCGAGCAGCGTGCGAGGTGACACTTAGACCAGTCTGAGCTGAAGGCTTCCTGTCTTCACAGGATCTCATCTGGGTCACGCTTGAAGCAAAGCAAGCTCAGCACGGCCACGCAGCAACACCTCACACCAACTCAGGACTGAGGTGTGGCACTTCTCGCAGCAAGTCTGACAGTGCAAACCCTTCTGGTCTTGGTGCCACAGCACCTCCAGTGACACATCTGTAACTAGGGCCATGCAGCTCCCCCCAGACTGTGACACCGCAGCATATCAGGGTTTTTATGGCAGCTCTGGTCACCTCTCTCTACCCAAATCACTGCCTGAATGGGGAGTCTGGGATCAGCTGCTGAGCCCTGCCATGGCAGTGACATGACGTCTGTGAGTTTTGCAGTTCCAGGATAATCCCACTTTAGAGAGCCTTAACTGGCCATGTTAACCCAGTCAGTAGCTGATGTTTTACTCAATGTATCAAGTCCTTGACTGTGCACACCTGGGTGTGCCCTGCATTGGTAGAGGGAGGAGATTTTACACTAGAATTTGGAGGCTGATTTAGGAATCCTGCTTGCCTGATGTCCAGGTCTGTGGTATGAGTTCACAAGCAAGGCAGAGAGGGTTTGAGCCCAGTGAGGGCTGCATTGCAGCCATCACCTCTGCAAAGAGAGGTACCCAACCCACTGAGCAGCGAGGGAGTAAACCTAATTATGTACCACAGAGGTTGCCAGGAGTTGGAGGGACAGAAGATGCTGTAAGGTGAACTCAGTAGCATAAGGTAATATCACTCATGTGAACAGCCTGAACGTGATTTACTGAGAAAACTCCAGCTCTGTGTTCCTCCAAAAGGCACAGGTTTTGCTCCTGAGGTTTCTGTGCCATTAATCTCGTTAGCTACAGGATTTATATGTTGAGATGAGGAGAGGTAAAGCAGGGTTAAAAATAAGATACCACAGATGCTACTTCATTGGCCCCGGCTAATTTTCATGCAATTCTGGTTTCAGATAAAGAGCCTTCCCTGGGTTTTTGTAGGAGAACAGCAATGCAGGCTATTCAAAGGGTGATAATACATGGCTCTCGTGGCTAAAGCCTCCTGCTGTCTGAACACACATCCTCAAGGAGCACAGCAGGGAGCAGGGATGTGCCTTCAGCTACTCTGCTGCCAGACTCAATCTCTTCCAATCTCTTGCTCAGCTCCAGCTTTGGCACAGACAATGGGAGAAAAATTATTTTCAGTGAAGCCCTTACTCGCTAATTGCAATTTGTGCTGAGAACCAAGCAGGAGCAGGCAAATTTATTTGGTGTTATGGCTGTTTCAGGGAGTTGTGGTGAACACTGAACCCTGCACAGATTCAGGAAGGGGCAAGATGAAGGCTTTGTTAAAGCAGAGTAAATGCATTAGAGCTCCACTGAAAACAGAGGAGCTGAATAACATCTTCAAGTATTTAACAGAACTGCAGCCAACCACGTATGGCTGTTTTCACAGATCCATAAACTAGATATCATAAAAAAGGAAAAGAAAAATAAAACAAAGGAAATCCACTTTAGCTGAGATAAACTGAACCTGGACACATGTGCAGACCCAAAAGAACAAGAGGCATCTCACAGGCTAAATGAGCTCCTCGTTCCCAAGAGTGTCAAGTGTGATCATCTGTGAAACAGGAATGTGAGCCAATGTTTCTTTTAGTAAAAGGGTGAAATGAAATGTTATTTCTGAAAAGTTTATATGAAGTTAAGTGAGCAGGATAATCCCAGACTCTTACAACAAACCTCTCACACTTGACAATGTACGCAAGAAGGGAGGTGTGAGCAGAGCTGTCCTCATGTGTCCTGTATCCCTAACTCATGACCAGTTAAATTCCTTTTGTAGAGTTTGGTTAGGAAAGACAGCAGCTGGCCCCAAAACCCCAAACCCCATGGTGCCACCCATCCTCTCCCCAAATAGCTGGCTCAGCTGGATGGAGCTGTACAGGCATCGTGGTGGGCTGGACCAGCTCAGATCTGGCCAGTTTTACAGTGGTGTTTCGATGAAAAATGGAGCTGTAGGGTCAGCTCAGCTCCCCCACATCTGCTGACAGGTTGTTCTGTTGTGTTGGGCTCTTGTGGCGTCCTTTGTCCTCGTTATCACCCAAATCCAGGTGGGATTTCCCTGCCCTGTGTGCAGCACCCTGACGTAGCTCCAGCCGTGCCGAGTGAGCCGTGGGGAAGCCAGAGCAGTGGGCGCTGTCCTCCCTCACAGGATGGTTTGGGTTGGAAGGGACCTTAAAGATCATCTAATTCCACACCCTGCCATGGGCTGGGACACCTTCCATAGCCCAGCTGGCTGTGTCAGGGGACACTGGCAGTGCCTGGGGTGTCGGGAGGGTGGGTCCAGGCTCCCACAGCCATCGAGGCCATGGAAGCTGTGGAAGGCAGCACTGGCTGTTGGCCGAGCTGTGGCAACAAGCTGTGCCTTTCTGCACTGGCAGCCCCGAGACCTTCTCCAAAATTGCTTGTCTGCAGATAATGATGAATAGTCCCTTTATGCACAGTAGCTGAGTAGTACTGGTGTCGCCTCCCTGAGAAAAATCAGCATCCCTCCTCGAAGGGATGGAATTATGCTCCTTTTGCCATACACAGGCCACATAATTCACTGTAATTTTATTATCTCTGTGCACTCAGAACTACACCACATGGCTCTTCTGTAAGTGGTGAAGGTAAGAGGCTACACCAGCATGAATTTTCTTTAATAAGATTACACCATGATAATAGGCTCTTAGAATAATTCAGCTTCTAATGATTTTGTTCTTCCTTGCGTCCACATGATCAAGGGCAATATACGTTAAAGTTGCAGAGGCTTTCCTAATTATAGAGTAGTAAGTATATATTTTATCTAACAGCTGTAATAAAGGGAATTTTTGGTTTTGTGGGAAATACTTATTTGGTGTTGCCATTTTCAAGGCTGTGTAAGCACGTGCAGGCCTATGATCAAATTTCTGCAATATAGTGGTGGTGTTTTTGTGGGAAAAATCCAAGTGTTGAAACACAATGCAGCCAACCAAGCTGTCTGGAAGGGGATCAACTTTGTAATACTTTAATCTGATTATAAAAAAAAAAAAAAGAAGTAGTAGTAAAAATTATAAATTATTTCTTCATGCAGATGAGTTGCCTAACATCAGGCATTCAAATTAGGAAATGTTGGCTCGACTCCCCCGGGGCCTCAGTTTCCCTTTCAGTAAAACAAATGAAAGAGTCGTTGGCACTTTCAGACCTGCCTCGGTGGGTTATCCCAGCCAGTTTGTGTTGCACCCTGGGAGCACCGAGAGATTTGGTTCCCCAATGTTTGTACAACTCTCTAAGATCTTTAAAGAAACACTGCAAAGCCTTATTTCAGCATTCCCAGAGGCAGCGCTGGGTAACGGCTGTCACCCGCATCACACCCGGTCCTTGGAGAGCGTGATTTTATCCACCATCCTACCTGGCACTGAAAGCTTCCAGCCCTCCACGGTGGAGCTGGCTTGACCTTCAGTGCTATCTGAACCTGCTCTGCCGTGTGCCAACCTCCCTCCAATCTCTGCTCTTCTGGATGAAATACGGCTGAACGTGGCCCGCTCTGAACAATAGCTCCTCAGTTAAATTCATATCAGCATCACTCCTGACACAAGTGGGGAGGGTGGAGGCCCAGAGCCACACATCTGTTAATCAGGGCTGGGTGTCACTTTGCAATTCAGAGATGGTTTGTGCGGAAGGAAGCCGAGCTCTGCAATGAAAGAGTTTTGAGGTTTGCTCTGAAAAGTCTTGTCACCACTCGTGACGTGCTTCCCCACCCCACGGCCGGGTCTTTGTGGCTTGCACAGAGTAACCAAGAGGGCAGAATTCCCACCAGCTGGTGAGTCCTGGCTGAAATTTGTCCCTTCTTCGAGGACCTCTCTGGGTCCCCCTGGGGGAAGGAGGGAGATACATGTCCCTGCATCTCACAAAGCTTTGGGGTTACGTAAAGAATGAGGATTTGCAGCAGATGGTGTTTGCACTGGAATTGTTTGGTCTAAGGCTGCTCACCACTTGGGCATGGTGGTTTTCACCTGGGCATTGTGGTTTTCACCTGGGAATAGTAGCAGGAAACTTAATCCAGGTGGGACTTCAGGTTCAGGGCTGGAGCGAGAGCAGCAGCATTTCAAGCACTGCCTTGCTCTGCTGGCTGGAAGAAGGGTTGTGTAACCCAGCACTGCGAAAATCATCAGCTCCTGAGCTCTGCCTGCACTGTGTCTCTCCCTCCTTTTCCAGCAGAGGGGAAATAGCAGAATTTTTCCATCTAGATGAGGCAGTGGAGTCAGGAAATGGGGAAGGATCAGGTGAGTTCTCCTGTGCGGTGGCAAAGGCCTTTCCCCACTGCTGTTAACCAGGAGGATTAAAGAGTGAGTTCTTCAGACACTCCTCTCCCATCGACCCCGAGCTGAACCCTTGGGTTAGGAGCTGACTTTTCATTTGGGACTGACAGACTTGCAAGCTAAATCAGAGCCCAGATGGCTTAGAAAAGCCCGGAGAGCTCCAACCTGAGAGCAGCTCTTGCCACGCACGTTCCCATGCTCTTTCAACAGGCCGGGGCTGCTGTGCCAAGTGTGATTTCAGAGGAAGCTTGGAAAGAAAGTCCAGCCCGGTCTGTCATCCTTTTTTTCAGAGAACTTCTGGTGCCTTTGCCATGTGCAGAATAGCTGAGAGAAAGGCCTTTTGCAAAGCTCGGAGCTGGGCTTCTGTGCGTCCTGCTTCCCTTCTTCCTAAGATGTGTTCTCTTCCTCCATGAGTCACCCCGTGGATGAGAATAAGAGACTTTTTAAGGGAAAAAGAAGACAAAACAGCAGAAGCTGGCTCTTCAGAGCGGCTGTGCCGTGGCTGTTTGTTGGTGGAGCTGGAAGCATCTGTCGTCCTGAGCCCGGGGAGTTCAGTGCCGAGGAGCTCCGGGCTGAGTTACTGCGGCGCGTTTGTGTGCGTGGCCGCACGCCGTGCCGGGTGGCCGCCTGCCACCCCTCGCCCAAGGTGGATGTGTTTTCAGAGGAGAAGCAGTTTGCACGGATAAAAATACTCAGCGCCTGCGGGTGAGCCGCAGACCGCGCCGGTCGGGCTGTTAAAATGTTTCCTGGGGTTTGCTGGGGGGGCTGTGGGATTTGCCTCGTTAGCCATAAAACTGTGCCTGAGGAGTCAGACCTGTCCTGCCATGGGGACACCTGTGTCTGGCCACGTCCCAGGGAGGTGTCTCTGCTCTGACATTGGCCTGGGAAGGGGGCATTGGGGAGCTGGTGGCTGCTCCTTGCTCCTCCACAATGCTTTAGGACTCTAAATACTTCAAAAGTGGCTTTACAGGTGTCCATCCAGCCTTCTCTCAACACCCAGCTCCATGTGCCAGGCAAGCACACCTTGGCTCTGAGCAAGCACCCCTGCCGCTGCTTCATCGAGCTGTGAGCTGGAAAACTTCTAATTAAAGCCAGATTATTGGTCTTGGCCCTCCTTGTTAGTGTTTTGATTTGGGGTTTTCTTTTTTAAGTCCCTTTAAGATGTCTGGATAGATGATATCAAGGTTAATTTGTTTGTGATGGAAGAAATGTTTTCACATGGTGGCTAAATGTTGTTGGAAAAGAGCAAAATTAATAGCTGCTCACTTAATCCTGATTAAACTGGCAGCTGGGAGATATTGATCAGTGTGTTCACAGCAAACTATCCCTCTCTAATGCTCAGGGTAAACAAACCTGGGACTGTGGTTACCTTAACCCTTCCCACATTGGCAGCCTCATGCACTGGGCAGGACCTGAACAGTGCATCCTCCTGCTCCCCAGCAGAAGGGCTTTGTCTGGGGTTAGCTCCTTGGGGGTTAGTCAGGCTGGCTTTGCCCCAAAATCTCCTGGGATTGCAGAGCAGTCACCCAGGTCTGGGTGTCCCTGGGGAACCCTCTCTGCTGGGGACCCTCGGTGGCCCCCACTCCCAGCTACGGCTGCAGCCATCACATGGGGTGCTTGGAGCAGATCAGCATTTCACAGAATCAAAAAAAGCTGCTCAGGGGGTTAGCAGCAACTGATTTTAGGAGTTTAAATAAAAAACAGGGCTTGGCCAGAGCGGGCACCAGCTTGGACCTGACCCCAGCTTTACTGATGTTTCCAAATTCTGCCACTTCCATCGCTGTCGGTCATTTCTGACACGCGTTTTCCGGGGACAGATGGCAGGATAAACCCTTGCTCACCTCTCAGCCCACCTGTTTGATCGTGCTCTCACCCCCAAAGTCATCAACCAGAAGCAGTTGTGAGGCTGCCAAGAGAGGGAAGGAGGCTCAACAGCCTCAGCTTTCCTACTCAGGCTTTATTACTCTCAGCAAACACATGTTCTGCATTCGAGTCCGTGCATTCTTAATGCAGCCCCTGCCAGGCTGGCTCCAAACAACACACATTGCTCTGGGTTGAGTCTGCCTTTGCTCTTCACAAGGTCACTGCATTTTTGCACCTCTGGCTGCTGCACTATGGTTGAGTTTCTTGTTAACACAGACCAGGTCTGGAAATACCTAGAACTGTCTTCAGCCTCCCAGGGCATGAGTGGGACTGCTGGAGTGGATGGAGAGTAACATGACAAGGAACAGCTTTCCAGAGGGCACTCAGAAATGTGCTTTTCTCAGGGAGATGAGTACTGCAGGGGCTCAGTTTTATCCTTGCCAGAAATTCCATTCAGAAGAGCGCAATTCCTGTTGGAGGTACCATAACTGTAGCCAGTACTGGACCTGGCCCAGAATTAATTCATTGTGGTAGATCTTGGTACTCATCCACTGCTCAGGACTTCTGGAAAAGGTCAGTGTTTCTTCTGTGAATGTCAAACAAACTTTTTCCATGGGGTGAGTAGGAGATCCAGAAGGGAATTGACCTCCCTGATACCTTGGCCAGCATTGCTCCCAAAAAACAGCAGCTGACCATCCCCACCCTTGCTCTGCTTCTGCATCCTGGTGCTCTGCTCACCTCACACTTGGTGGGATGAGGGTTCCTCACCCTCCCAGGTATCCAAAGGAAGGCATTTCCCCAGATGTCCCTGCTTACATGGCACACGACAGTCTTGCAGGAACGTGCATTGTATGCTGTAAAGAGAGACCCTGTTACAATCCCTGTCCTTGGGTGAGCAGGCTCAGGCTCCCTGTGTTCTTGTTTACCCTTATTCCACCAAATGTTTGGTGCATCCACACAGTAGCTGACTTCCAGCCCATTCTTGTATCCTGTGTGCTCCAGCCTGGGTGATGGATTCTCTCCAGGGTCCAGATCAGCCTTTACCAAGCGTTCTCTTGCTGACCACAGGGCCAGCATCCTCCTTGCATCCAAGTTTACGAGGTACAAAGCCGTGGCAGATGAAACCCATCTGCCCTAGGTGAGTGGAGTTAAGCTGTTTTACAGCTGAGAGAGCAGGCATAAATCAAAACACGGAAATTGATGGACTTCTGGCTTTATTGCAGGGGCTGTTATTCTCTTTTTCACATGGGCAGGAGCGTTGCTGCTCCGAGCTTGTAGTTCAGTTGTACCTTCAGGCTTCAGTGCCCTTCCTGCCTTCCCTGGGATCGATGGCATCACTCAGCTCTCCTTTGGGCACAGTTTTAACTCCCAGAAACCACCGTGTTGGCAAAGGCTCATCCTGCCACTCCCCAGGGGACTTGACTCCTGCGAGCGATCCTTCGGCGTATTTGCTTTTGGATTTTCTTCATTCCAGCCTGGGCACGTACGGGTTCTCTCTGCTGGCTGCTCAGCCATCGGGCCCACTCAGGACTGACCGCAGCATTTTTGTGCTTTGTAGAATTCTTTCAAGTCCCAGGGAGGTGCCAGGGTAGCACTGGGAGTGTGTGAGGGCATCCAGAGGGATTTCACGCCTCGCTCTCATCGGAACCTCTGAGCCATGAACAAGAGGCTGCATTTTTTCCACAACCCATGCCAAACCTTGGTCCTTCCTTCCATCCTCCATAGGCTGCCTTGTTGGCCTGAACAGCCATCTCTTAATCTGTCTCTGGAGAACCAGTTAGTGAAACATCCTTAATTAACCTTACTGGGTTCAGCCTAAAAGCAAGCAAGACCCACTTGAGGTGCTGCTACGCCTGTGTCAGCAGCACAGGTGAGAAGGCACAGGTGGTGTTTGCTCCTCAGAAGCTGGGATTTGATGTGCCTCCCGATGCTGCTGGAGGAGGCTGTGGATCTCCCGTATCCCCATCCCTCTTCCATCCTTTGATTTGCAAGGGCCTTGCAGTGGCTCATTGTGTCTCCTTCTCGCTCAGGTAAAAGCTGAACCAGCTGAAGCTGCAGCACTGGAGGCAAAATTGTTTTCCTATTCAGAAGCAAGAAGGGTGGGAATTTGGGGTCATTCCTCAACAGCCCATTTCCCTCGAGTAGGACAAGAGACTCTACTCATAGGTTACTTACCCCAAACAGCTTCCCTGTGAGAAATCTGGTCCTCTTCCCCTCTTCTGGGACAGAAACAGGGATGGGAGATAGAAGGGTTTGGCCAGGTGGATTGTGATTTGGACCAATAAATGAATGCATGGGTCAGCGGGTAAATACGTGATTATTTTAACATCTGAGGCAAAGAGAAATGCTCCCTTCTTTTATTATTATTCCTGGAGACACGGAGCAGAAGACTCTTCATTGTTAAGATAGCAGACTCGAGCATAGGTGCTGATTCCAGCTTATGTTTGGAAAAATCTGGTGGAGCCACAGAGTGGATTCATTCACAATAAATGAGACCTAAGACAGTGGAAGGTGGTGGGTGAATTATCCATCAGGTGGGACAATGCTCTTGAGGAAAAATGAAGAGGCTCCTGTGATTTTTCCTGAAGTCACTGCATTATTTCTGTTTGTTTGACTCCTCTTCACTGCTCCCTCCCCTGCCTGGAGCGACGTGTGTTTCACGGCCCTTCAGAGAAAGCAGCTCCGTCTTTCATGTTCACGGCGCGCTCGCGATTCCCCCGTCCTCGTCTCGCAGCTCGGTATCACTGATATGATGACAGAACGTGTGCAGTGCACAGAACTATTAAAAACGTAGCTCAGATGGTGCTGATGGGAGGCTGACATCTCCTGAATAATTTATTTTAACTGGAAAGATTTGTAACACTTAAGCGTTAGTGGGACTCTTCGTTTTAACTCTTTCTGAGGCAGCTGCTTGTTGTGATTCTCTTGTTTGGGCAAGAAGAGCCTTGGCCTGTTTGAGGCCGAAGCCAGAGCCACCACCTCCCTCAGGGACAGTCAGACTGCTGGTCGTGGTCCCTTGGAGGCTGGAGAACGCCAGAAGACCTCCAAAAGGAAGCTGGAGGTGTTGGAAGAAGCAGTCCCAGTTGGATTGCCCCTGCATTGGGAATGGGGAGCTTTTTCTAGGGTGGGGGATTGAAACAGGCTGTAATTACTGGCTGCAAAATATTTACAGTAAGCAAGGAATGGCTGGCTACCTTTAATTCCTGCCAGCAGCTCCCTTCCTTGGGGCAGTGACCTGCTCTGAGGAGTAGCTGGTGCCATCCCCCTTGTCCAGGGGATGTGTTGCTGGGCCAGGGGTTTGCACAGGGTCTTTTCCAGTCCTAACAATCCTGTGATTCCATGGGTATGGCTGGAAGGAAGTCAGGGCCATTGCTTTTTTTGTAAACATTTAGTAGAAACTTTGTGCAGGGAACATCCTTGCATGCAAGCCAACAACCTGAATTTCTAAATTTATGCTGGCAGAAGTGCAATTCCGAGGGGGGCTTATCAGTTGAATCCTTGGTGTTGGCGTTAGAAAGGCCAAGATCATTTCTGTGATGATCATCTAAGAAGGCTCTTCCTCCCTCTTTTTTATCATTACACACAGAGAGACAAACCCTGCTCTCAGCTGTGAGGAAGCAATTCCCACTCAAGTCGAAGGAAGCTGCTCAGAGAGACCAGGGTTTATCCCATACTTTACAGACAAATTTATCACTGGAATTGCTGTGCCCACACCACGTGGCTGCTTCAGCCCAAAGGGGCTCAGTGCTGACTCGCAAGGAATTCCTCCCTGCTTTCTCTCACTCTTCTTCCCCTTGTTGCTGGTTGTGTTCCATGCAGGGTTGTTTCGCTGCCTTTCAGTCTTCCTCCAGGTTCCTACCAAAACTGAGTTTAACACCTTAGGTAAGACACAGTCTGTCCTTCAGGGATGCAAAATCCATGTTGGTGAGAGGGAATGGGAACCCAGAAATCCTGTTATTTCTGGTTTGCAGATGAGGTCCTGCAATGTAGAAGGTCAAACTCTGATGTTCTTGAAGTCAATGCCAAAATCCATTTATGGCTCCCAGCTGGCCAGGACATCATCCCAAACAGTTTGTGACTGATCCATCCTCTTTTTGGCCACAGATTCATCCATCACTCTGAATCTTCTCCCTACCTAATCTTGGAGGGTCTGGAAACACCTCACTCTTCTGTATCTGTTCTTCCCCTAATGAAGTTTTGAGGTGCTCACACAAAGGAGCAAGGTGTTGTTATTCTCGTTTTTCAGGTGTGGAAACCAGGAAAGGCCAAGTGATGTCCCCAAGGTCACACACCAATGTCAGAAGTGTCCTCTGTTCCTTCCCAGCCTCTCTCATAAACCCAAAGAGCAGTGAAATGCAACAAAGGTTCATAGCAAGAAAAATTGTATTGGAACCTGCAGCAGCCCAAGATCAGCCGTGGAGTCCCTGTGGCTCTGTAGAAACCCTGGAGTTAATGACCTCTGCAACACTGATGTATTTTTACATAACTAAATTCCAAGAAAAAATTAAATCCTTATTAATTATCAAGACAGAAACTAGTAGGAGAGAAGAGCCAGAGTCTTTGGGTCAGATTCGTCTGAACCCATCACCTAGCAAGAATTTATATTACGAATAAATACACCCTAGAAACTAGTCCAATAAATTTTTCCTATTGAAACAAGTTGTCTTCCTGCTTTATGTATCATTTTAAAGGAAGGTAATTGAATATAAATTTTCTCCACCTACAGAGAAATAGACATCCAAATGCATGTATGTGTCTGTGAGTATCCGTGTTTTGGGGATAGTGCTGACATCTGTGTGGGGCATGTTGGACTGAGTCTGACTGACTTCAATAGCTGTTGGAGTGGAAACCAGCACTGATCTCCAACCTGGGGAAAATTCTCCTCAATTCCAGCTTCTTTGTGCATTAGCAATTACTTTCAAATGTTTGAAACTCAATAGCGGTTGCCAAAATCTGCGTTGCCTCCCAAGGAAAAACTCTTAATTTCTTTGTGCTTAGAGGCCAAATATGTGGCTAAACTAAGCTTGATGATAGCTAAGGTTTGGTTTTGGGCAGATTGTGAGTCCGTGCACAGTTAGTGCCTGGAATATGCACACAGCTGGGACCGTGCTGGGGCTGTTGTCTGTGGAAATGTAAAAATACTACTCTTAAAAAGAAGTTAATCTTTCCCACACTTCCTGCTATGGTTAGAGGTGATTGTCTCATTGTTTTGTTCTTAGCTGTCTCAACGCTTTGAGTCCTCCTGCCCGAAAGTCCCTTCTTGCAGTCATTTTGCAGCCTCATGTATTATGTACACACGAAAAATGGTTGGTTGAGTAGTAGGTTTCTTGGTTTCGACCAGAAAAGGAGTACGTAAAGTCTCTAGAAAACCACTTTTATGAAGAAAAGCTCATATATACTATAAAATCAACCAGATATAACAGGCCTGGCTGTGAGCAGAAGCAAACTGGTCGATTTTAAAACTTCATGTTTTAATGCCCATGAAATACAAGTGCCCATATGCACCCCAGTGGCTCTGCCAGCTTCCCACTGCCTGTTTTACAGCACGAGGTGCAGGCTCAGGGCCACATAAAGTTCTCAGATGCAGGAGGGTGTTTCCTGCAGCCCTGTCCCTGCAGCAGCAAAGAATATTGCATTGCTTCAAAACTGCAAGGAGAGGGTTATAAAATTATCGTGCCTGTAAATTCCAGATGCAAACCATATGATTGCAAAGCCCTGCTCCCCGTCCTTGTTTAAAATGGCTCTCTCCTAAGCCTCCTCAACATCTGCCTGGCCTGGAAGTGCAGCTTTCCCTGTGCTCAGTCACACGCTCAGTGAACACCTTGTGCTGGGACTAAAAGGTCTTTTGGAAAAAAAAACCAAAAAACTCACTGAGCAACTGATGAAGTGTTTGCTTAGGATTAGGTGCTGTGGTTAATATAAGCATTAAAAAATGTCTCTGGCCACTGTCCTGTGTCACAGCGGCCTCATGTTTCCTCTGCTCTGGAGACGGATGTACATCTGGTTTGAGTGGCTTTTGTCCTATTCCCTGGCCACAAAAGAAAAAGGAATACTGGGCTTCTAAGGATGGAAAGTTATGCAGCGGTGCTAAATATATCATCATTTCTTGGACCTGAACTTACCGAGATAGGCCGTTCCAGCAACACTTCCAGCACAAGAGGCAAGGCTGCTTGTTGAGCACTCGGGGTTTTGTTTTGAAATAGGGAGGTACATCCACGTGTAGAGGGTGGTGGCTCCGGGAGGGCTGGAGTGCAGGGCTGCCCTTGGGAAGCTGCCTCTGGCGGCGGGGCTGAGCCCCTGGAGCCCTTGGATGTGTCTCCTCTTCCCCGGAGCGATCGAGTTACACGCCTTGAGCTTTGCCATAGTAGCAGAGGAAGGGGAGAGTACAAAGGTTATGGAAAACAAAACATTAATTTTCTTGACCAGCTGTGTTACAAGCAAAGTGCAGCTTTATTTATACCCACGGCGTAGTGTCCATAAATCAGGGCTGCTCCTCCAGCAAGGCATTTAATGAGAACTATTAAATGATTTCATGATGCACTCATTGTTACCATCTGATAAAAAACAGCGCTCCCTCCAAGGAGCAGGACTTTTCAGTCGTAGCTTTTCATGGGGGAACGAGGTGTAAGGGGAAGCAAAGCCCTCAGCAGTGTCAGATGAGTTCTGCAAACCTCTCCGGGCACATCGTGTCGGGAGGATCCATCGGCTCATCCCGAGCACAGAGCTTCCTCACGGATTTCAGTTAGGGACGTGGGCTGCTGGCATGAACAGCCTTTGGGTTTATGTAGCACCTTCTGTAGAGAAAACACCTGATCTGATCTCTCCTCCATGTGCCAGAGTAAATCACAGCATTGCTGTGCAGGTGGGTGCTGCTCCCGCGCCTGCCTGAGGCTGGACCCCAGCCCGTGGTGCACAAGGAATCACGGAATGGTTTGGGCTGCAAGGGACCTTAAAGCTCATCTCATTCCAACCTCCTGCCATGGGCAGGGGCAATTCCCACTAGCCCAGGTTGCCCAGGGCCTGGAGCAGTAAGGCAGGGAGCTCCATGCACAGAGCCTGCCTGTCTCCCGTCCTGTTCTTGGCATTGGTGGGAGTTCAAGCCAAAGGGATCATGCCCGATGCAGCGTGGCATCCTGGAGGCTCCCTGCACCTCTGGGGCTCTGCAGGTGACCCTGGGGCTTGTCCCCACGTGGTGAGAGGGGCACAGGTCTATCTGCAGCCCTCTGGACCTTCCCCCAGATTTTCAGGCTGGAAAGGCTGGATCCGATGGCTGCACAGAGCCCCGTGAGGCTCCTTTGTCACAGGCACAGCCAAGCACTAAAATCACAGGGATGGCTAATTTATGTGAGAAGGTTTTCTGTGAGTCAGTGGGGAGGACGTTGTGCCCAGAGCCTTGCCCCTCTCCAAGTGCTTAATTGCTAATCAGAGGCTGGATTCAGCAGCTCCCATTCTCTGGCACTTTCTGTCTCCATCAATAAAACTGGAGAGGCTCTTGCTTTGCAACAAAGATGTTTATCTTGCCCGAAGTTGTGGGAAGCTGTAGGAGGCTGTCCTTTCTTACTGAGGAGCTCTAATGGGGTAAACAGTTGCTGTTACTTAGTTTCCAGCCAGATTTTTCTGAATGGGGGCTGGGAGGAGGATTCCTTAATTAATCCTTTGGGAAAGTGATTGGGGCTCTGGCTTGTTGTTCTGAGTTTGTATCTAACTAGCATCTCCCAGATGCAGAGTAGTGAAACCCAGGTCCAAATGTCACCTTGCATTTCTGCATCCCTCTGATGGGTAATTTTTCTTCCTCCTTCAAGCCCCTTTCTCTGGGATGGAACTAGATGGTCTTTAAGGTCCCTTCCAACCCAAACCATTCCATGGTTCTATGATTCTTTTTCCCCCAAAAGAAGGAAGTGCCCTTTCCTGGGGAGGAAGTAGCTGTGTGTGAATGGCAGCATGGTTTAACGTTGACTGGCTGATTATTAAATTCAAATATAAGCAATCATAAAACCTGAAGAGTATTGCATATGTGATGAGCTGCTCAAGCAACTTACACCAAACACATGTGATGTTCTTAAATGATCATTACTTTCTCAGGACATGCCCATTTGCAGGGACTTCAGACAACTCCAGGCTGCCTTGCTGCTTTTTCCATCCATGTGAGAGTATGAAATGGGAGTGAGGTGCATAAACAGGTCTGGAGGAAGGTTTTCCATTAGCTGCAGGTAGTAATTTATGGTGGGAAAGCAACAGGCAATTAAACTCTTTACATTGCTGAGCATTAATGTATAGTGCTGTAAGTTAGCACATTTCCTTTAATGTTTTACTTGATGAAGATGAAGTCTCCCTCTTTATGATCTGGTAAAGCCCTTTCCATGCAAGGGCTTGGGTGGTTTGTTTCAAAAAAAACCTTTATTATATTTATAAATATTATACTTACATAGCACAGACCCTCCCAAGCCACCGCTTCATTTTAGACTGAGAAAAAAAACAGCAGAGGATTGATCAGCCCTCCACAGATTGCTCTGTGCTGCCTTGAATGCAACTGGAAGGGGATTGGGTTATTGTTGGGTTGTTTTTAACTCCATAGACAAATATCTCCACCCTGAAATGCCTTTGGAATTTAGCAATATGTGCAGATCACAGCCTTGGCTGTCCCACCTCCAGTACAAAGTAGACCTTTGAAGTATTTTAAGTAGTAGATTTTCTCAAAGGTATCGAGCATGGTATGTAAATAAACTTCATTCAAGCCAGGTTGGGTTACAGAAGGACGGCTAAAACCAGTATTATGGGCTGTTCATTCTACAAAGGATCAGTCTTCACTTGAAGCTGATGCAAAGGGAGGAAACTGGTCTCTACCACAATGCTCAGATAAAAGCAAATACTGCAGATACCAAGAAGGTGAAGCAGTTACCATGCCACTGCTCTTGTTTGTTTGGGGTTTTTCCTCCTCTGTTCTAAAGCTGTAAGTCTTTTTTGTTGATTTAATGGTTAAGAAATGTCCCAAGTTCAGTCTGATCCTGAGAAATGGGAAAGCCTTGCCAACTGCACTGCAGGTGGAGAAGCCCCTGGGCACCCCTTTCATTCCCAGCCTGCTTGGACACCCTGCAGAGCCTGACCCTTGGCTTCTGGGTCTTGGAGCTCATGAAGAGCTGACTCAGAAATCATCTCAGCCCTACGAGGGTGGATGTGGCAGGGTCTGAGAGCAGCAGTGGTGCCTGGTGCTGTTCTGAGTGTGCCAGGTGTGGTACAAACCCATCCTGCTGAATGGGTTTTGTGGTTCCAGGCTGTGGTTTGCACATGTGATAACAGCCAGCAATAAACTCCCGTGGGAAATGTCCAGTCAGTCACACAAAAACTAATTTTAAAAAGCTGTTTGGAGGTGGCCATAGTATTTATTAACCATTGTATTTATGAAAGTGGCAGCCAGGGACCAACAGAGAAAATGATGCTGGAGGATGTGCAAGTTAGCACAGGACACAGACGGAACCTGTGCTGAACTGAAACCGAGCATCCCAAATGCTTCGCTGCCCAAACCCAAGTATTCGTCGCTCACTTGTTGCAAATTTGGGATTACCTATTTGACAACATAGAGCAAAATCCCCGTTGATGTGACTGGGACTTGGTATTTGACCAAACTCTTGGAAGGCTTCCGCCAGGGGCTGGCTCCGAGTCTGCGCTGAGCACACAGCAGGTGGGACACACGAGCAGCCTCCATGCGAGGAGCTGGAGCTCAGAGCTGGAAGGAAGCAGGTACAAACCTCGGGCTGTTCCCCGTGTCCAAGCAGAGGCTGAGCTCCAGGAGCGCGGGGCTCTGATCCCGGCACTGACAGTGTCGGCTCGGCGCACTTCCCGTAATCCGTTCTTAAGCGCGAGCCTCGATGTGGTTTGACACCTTGAAAAATGTGCTCCCTGGCTTCCCTCCCACGTCCTGCCTGCGTGGAGGAGAGCCAGGAGGAGGAGGAAGAGGCTGCAGCCATCCCTGCTGCCTCCCTGCAGCACTCTGGTTGCCAGGGCAGCGGTGCTGCACGTTTCCTGCGGTGCTTCCAAGGAGCCTGGGATCCTTGGACGAAGCGCGGTCCGTAAGCGCAGCATGTCCTCATCCTTTGAACAGCTTCCCACCTTTGTGAGCCTAATCTGCAGAGGACATCCTGCCTTCCTCTGGAGCGAGGCAGCCTGGCCTGAGGTCCCCATTGCCTATTAAAAAATAAAAGGGGTGCAATGTGGGCTGCCTGTTGCTGGTCCATACAGAACTGTACTGTTTTCTGCTGGATTTAGGATTTTTCTCCCCAGCGACCCCATGCAGGATCCTGGAGGCTGCAGGCACTTGGCACAAGGTTTCCTTCATGACCTGCAGATCTGGGTTTTTTCATCTGTGAAACAAAGCAAAAAGCAGAGCTGATCAGCTCCATCACTTCAGAGAATCATGGAATAGTTTGGATTGGAAGGGACTTTAAAGCCCATCTTGTCCCACCCCCCGCCATGGGCCGGGACACCTTCCACTACCCCAAGTTGCTCCAAGCCCCATCCAACCTGGCCTTGGACACTTCCAGATATTGGTAAATATATCTCCCAAGCAAATGAAGTCTCATTTCCTTGGCACTGGGCTCGTGGAAGGGAAGGCAGGCAGACATTCAGGCCATGCAAACTTCCAAAGAGAAGATTATGAAGATCTCATTTACAGAGTGGCTTAAGCAAATGAGCCACAATTCGGAATAACTGTAGCAAAGTAGAAACTGTAACTTCTGCTTTAGAGTAAGTGATGTTTTCTGAGGAGCAGGGCTGAGTTGTTTGGTTGGGCTCTGCATGCTCAGGTGTTTCCAGAGGGCATAAATCATGCACTGACTCAAAGCTGAGGCAGAACTCCCGGGGTTTAGCCCAAATATATATTCTCTTTTGTTATATCAGTTCAGCATGAGCACATTTAGAAGCAGGTGGGGTCCTGACATCCTTGAGTGAGGTCGGATGTAATATTCCTTTCTGGAATCTGGTCTGGGGAGAGAAGTCAGACAGACCCCATGCCGTTGCCTTGTCCAGGCTGGACAACTGTGCAGACAAAAATAGAAATTGTGCCTTAATTTTCCAGTGTAGGTGCTTTTTTGGCTTCCCACGTGAGAAAGGTTTTGGAGCAGGGTGGTGCTGGTTCCCAACACGTGTGTGAATTGGCTGTTCTTGCCCTTTGGAAGGAGAACTGGCTGCATGTCTGTCTGCTTGGGTTTCCTGGGAGTGGCACAGATAGCTCATAGTTTCATTCTCATTTAAAATTAAAGCTGATTTAGTGAGCAGCATCTGGAGACAAACACTGTTCTCCTTAGGGTAGCTCAAATTCTTCTTTGGTGAGAAATAGTCTTTTAAAGCTATAACTTGGAGTGTCATGTCTCGAGGGTTGCATTATCAGTGCCAATCTGGCCTAATACTTTTTAAATCAAACTTCTCCAAACAGCATTTGAAACCTTAAATTAAGACTTCTTTCTTCTATAATCTGCAAAGCTCCTTTCTTGCTAGAATCTGCATTTGCCAGAATTCGGTGACTTAAATCTCCATGAGATGCTTTGCAAATGCAGAAGCCAGCATTCATTTTACACCTTTCATAGGGATTTTGTAAGTGATGTATTAAAGGAAAGCAATGAAATATTCTCTTCGGTTAAGGTCTTTAACAGAGTACGATGTCTGAGCCACTGAGCTTTACATTCAACCCTTGAAATTAGTCTTTCTCACTCCTGTGTAATATTAAATCTGATTAATAGCTAATGCATCAGCTCCATTTAAGATGCACATCTGTTTGTGTGTGTGCACAAAGAAAATATTTATGTCCAAATTCTTTCTCAGGGGCGTTTAAAATTATTTTCTACTGAATTGAGTAAGGTCATCTGGCAGAGCCGAGCAGGTCATCAATAATTAATCCAAGCAGGCAGAGCTGAGTCTCAGGGTGCTTGCAAACACCCTGTTAGACTGGATAGTTTGGCAGAGCAGGGGCAATTCTCAGATTTTCTCAGAAAACAAGCAAATGTGCGTTTAACTTTTGAGGGGGAGAGGGAGGCTTTGCTTTTATTGGAAACAGCTGTGCTGTGCCTGCACTGCAGCCCTTGGTGCATCCACATGTACAGTCAGAGCTTCTGGTCCCCCAGTGCACCCCAGCCCAGCCTGGGGGTCACTGCCCTTGCACCACCATGCCTGGCATCCATGCTCATTTCCACCACGTGCTCACAGCCTTCAGGAACACAAGGGGTTGGATTTATCTCCCTAAACTTTATCTAGACTTCATTAAAAGTTAGATTCTTTACACCTAACTGTGGGTGTCCAAGAACTGGCTCTGGGGTATGAGCTTGTCATCTGGTTTGAATAGAGTCAGTAGGAAAAAGAATCATCTCTTCCAGAGGTTATTTCCTATCCAGACTAGTTATCTAAGAAACTGAGATGAACATGGGATGAATAAGAAGGGAGAAAAAAGCTGGTGAAGGGTCTGTACACGAGTCCGATGAGGAGCAGCTGAGGGAGCTGGGAAAGGNATGATCTCAGAGGCCTTTTCAACCTAAGTGATTCCATGATTCTGTGTGTACTTTTCCCTTTCCCCATGGAGGGACCTGTCTGTCCTGAGCAGGAGGCTCCTGAAGAGGTTCAGGTGGCCAGCCTGGGCAGAGCATCTTGGTTTTGGACAGACAGCTCTGGGTGAAATGGGTCTGGGCCAGCCTGATGGGAAACCCCAGGTAGCTGAGGGTCAACGTGCACCTCTGGCTGTTCTGGTTGGCCTAACAGAGTAGGTTGAACAAATATTACCAGTGCACTCCATCACTGCATAAGATGGATTGAAATGGTTTCCATGGGGCTGAGGATGGCAGTCCCTGATGCAGTAGCTCCCTTCTACCTGTGTCTTCTCACGAGTCAAATCCAGTATCCACCAGCCAGCATGGAACCAGGCTTTTGAGCCACGATGGCTTCACCTTTGGATTCAGGGTTGGGTGGGACCACAGCAGCTCAGAGCCCACAAGATACCTGGATTATGGGCAGAGAAGAAGGGCCTAGAGCCCCTTGAGGCAGAAGGGGCTGATTGGGTGTCCCCCCATCCTGTGCCCACCAGGTTCCAGCTCTCTCTGCCGTGCCAGCTGTTCCCAGGACACGTGTGCAGCTGTTTTGGGACAAGCAGGCTGGGAACCAGTCCAAAACCAGATCAGGCATGTGTGCTGCTCCCTCTCCTCCACCATAACGCTGGTATGCACGCTTTTAATGCCTGGTCCCTGCTGAACTGCTCTGGCTGTGCAAGATGAGAGAGCTCTGCAGTTTTGACAGGAAAATTGCTGCCCAGATGCCGGAACACCAGTGCTCTGCTTGTTTAAATATTTGTTCAAACCAGCTTGACTTTCCAGTGCGTTTTTCCGTGAGGGATTTTGGAGGTAGGGGAAAGAAGTCAGTACTAATAAAGTCTCATGCCTCTGGTGTAATGACATGAGAGCATTTAGCCAGGAGTACCCTCTGTCCCGGCAGCAGCGCTTCACATCACGTCTCCCCATCACCATCCTGCCTTCCTTCGTGCCTGTTTCCTACTGAATGGATCTGTATATGTCCTGTCCACAGACTTTCGGGACTTTTAATCTCCAGAGCTCTTAATCTGGCATGTTCACATGTGCTGGGTTTCCTGAGAGAGAAAATAAATAGGGATGGGCGGAGGAAAACAGCTGCCGTCATCCGCTTCCTCAGCGCTGTGTGTTCAGGGACTGGAGGGTGCTCTGCATCCTGCAGAAATGCCAGGAGCTGGGATTGTTCAAGGGTTAATTTGCAATCACCACGAGCAAATGTCATGCCTGTGGAGAGTGGTATGGGAAATACTTGTGCTGACACTCTCCCAGGTTTTATTATGTGATATCCACGGAATTTTGCTCCTGCCAGCCTCCAGCTCCAGAGCTGTTCTCTCACCTCTGCTCCTTTAACTTCTCTATTTTGACAAAGTCCCACTTGCTCTGCCTGAACCTCTTCATGTCTGTGGTTACAATCCCCATTTCCAACCTCTTCCTTGCTTCCCAAAGTGATGTCCTGCACCAGATCTTGGCAGTTTAAAAAGACCTGGTGGAAAACCTGGTAGAGCAGAGTGCATCAGGGACACCAAGCGCTCCTCATGCACCCCTTTTAGCCCTACCAGTGCTCTCAGCACCCTCTGCTAAGCAGCTATTTCTGGAATTGTGTGTTTGAGATCTTTGCTTAGAGCGTCTCCATGCAGCCAACTGATTAGAAACAAACAAATTCCAATTAAACAACACTTCCAGCTAAATTTTCAGCCCATGTATGTTTGAAAAGTACAAGTGTTCACCCCAAGAAACATATTGAAATTCAGAAAAACAAGGATCTCAGGAATGGCAACCTTCCAGTGACTAAAGGGGCTCCAAGAGTGCTGGAGAGGGAATTTGGACAGGGGCATGGAGTGACAGAACAAGGGGAAATGGCTTCTGACTGCCATAGGGTAGGGTTAGATGGGATATTGGGAGGGAATTATTCCCTGTGAGGGTGGGCAGGCCCTGGCACAGGGTGCCCAGAGGAGCTGAGGCTGCCCCTGGATCCCTGGAAGTGTCCAAGGCCAGGTTGGACAGGGCTTGGAGCACCCTGGGATGGTGGAAGATGTCCCTGCCCATGGAATGAGATGATCTTTAAGGTCCTTTCTAACAAACCATTCGATGATTTAGCAATTTTGTTTTCTTTTATTTTTAGGTAAACGATGAAGAAACATAACTCCCCATGCCCTCAGTATTTTCCACCTGTTGAGATATATTGCCTGGAGAGGTGTTGTACTTAGGCTGGTTTATTCTGCTCAGTTAAAACTGCAGCAGTTTAACATAAATAGGAACAATTAAGTCACAAGCCCACAGACTTCCTTCAGGTGTTAGCAAACAATTTGGCTGTAATTTCTACCCGTTTGTGGATGCTTGAATTTAAATGAGTCACAATTAAACACAATTAGTGGCGTGTGAAGTTCTGGGAGGCAAGAGAAGAGCAGTGGAGGATGCTGGTTTGCTCTGACACAGGTTTGCTTTGCTTGGAGCTCTCCAAAATCCAGTTTTTTAACCACAAAAGCCTCTTTTCCTATCCTGGGGAGAGCTGTCCATGACATGAGAGGGGACCAGGTATGGAGTTCCGTGGAGTTCTGGGAGCTGCTCCAGCCCTAGGTGCTGTTACTGACTTTGGTGCAGGTTTGTCTCTCATTGTATGATCAGGAAATGAGCTTTACAACCATCCCTCAGCTGCCCATCAGTGACCTGTCACTCACTGTGATTTATCTGGGGTTTCAGTGCCAAACTGATTAAATTGCATGTTTCACAGAAAAAAAAGGAAGTTTCACTCGTGGCACCAAGTCTAATTATTGCATCTGTGCAAATCAGCCAGCAAAGGTTCCAGTGTCTGTTTGCATTCCTCATAAAGAAAACCTTGTTAAACCTGGTCTTGCATATTTTACAGCCATGGTAAGAGCCCCTGAAGAATATGCTGTCAGGAGAAACGGTCCCAGGCTTTTTTATCTCATTTTATGGAGCTGGAGTTGGTGCTGTTTAATCAGGGAGTTAGTGGGAAGCCTGAATGGTGACACAGAGATGCCTTGGTCAAACAGAGGGTGAGCTGTGGGGTGGGGTTTGCTTTTTTTTTTAAAGTGGTGCTGCTGGGGAGCTCCGTGGGACAGCAGCGCTGGGATCAAGTTTGCCAAATGACTGCAGCTCCGTGGCACTGGAATGTGGGATCATTTTTCTTCTTCAGATTCATGTTGGTGCCTTGCTTTGGCCCTGCTTGGTGTTTTCCCTCCCCACCCCGATTTCTAAAGGGCTGTGTAAGAGCTAATTTTAACCTGTGATACCGATCAGGTGTCGATCAGTCCCCATCTGCTCTCGCTCTCTCAAGTCAAGTTTCAGCAGGTCTCACATTGAGCTGGATCCCGACGCTGTTCCCATCCCTGTGGCCATGACTATCCATGTCAGCTCCCTCCACTTGGGCTTTTATCTGTTAAATATTTTGCCCATGCAGTAATCCAGCTGTTTCCTTTTTGTTCCCCACATGTTTTGTTGGAGAAGAGCACAAGTGAGGCTCTGAGAAAGCCATTCCAACCGGGGTGTGAAGTTTCCTAGGGCAGCATGAGGGGAGGGCCTGGAGCTCAGGCATCCCCTCTTGGCTCCTGGTGGGATGGTTGGCTCCCAGCTCCTAGGACCCAGCCACATTCCACATTCTGCAGGTCCAGTTCCCTTTCCAGTAGTGATTCCCCACAAGAGTGCTGCTGGAACTGGCTGACAGCAACCATCCAAATCCTTTCTTCAACCCACAGACCACACCTGGAATCCCAACTGGTGTGGGAAACAAAAGGATTAACTCAAAGTCTGTGGGTTTGGGGTCATCTTTCTACGTATCATCTTCCCTGTATTTGCTTCAAAGACTTCTCATAGTTCCTGAAAGGACCAGGCAAGCCAGCAGAGATCCCTTCATCCCTCAGAGACGTTCAGCTGCGTCTGGGTGAGCCATCCCAGAAAATCTCACAGAAGTCGGAGCAACTCAAGACCCTTCCTGATAGCTGAGTCTAGGCAGGGAATCCAGCCTGTCAGGACAGACTTATCCAAGTGGAAGTCTGACCCACACAGTAAGGGAGCCTTCTGACTCTTGCAGAGGCTGACTTTTCAAATCAGCCTCTCAGAATTTGGTTTTATGCTTCACCAGGAGGAAGCCATCGCTTTCTAGCAGTGTGAGTTTCCCTGACAGCTGGAGCTTCTCCTCCCAAGTGAAGAGTTAAACTTGCAGAGCCAGCTTCCTGCAGCACCCTGCTGCTTCCTGATGCCTCCAAGGGCAGCACTGATCTGAACTAACCAGGTTAGTATGGGCTGAGGGTCTGGCTCAGAGCACAGGGGGCCACAGAGCTGCTCAGCTGCTGCAGCCCTGACAGTGACAGATGGCCCCTGGGGGAGGAGGATGTTTTGTCATCTCCTGAGGAGGATTTGATGGACATGAGTAACTGGAGCCTCAAGACCACTGTCTGAGTTGCATCATGTTAAAAATAGTTCATATTGTTAACGTGCTGTGATGGACTGGTCCTGTTGGGTGGCTTTTCTTTTGAAGAACACACTCTCCCTAATCCTAACATCACCCTGTGTCCCCACAGGGACTAGGAAGGATCACCCTGGATTTCAGAGGGGTCCTGTGCTGAGCCACTCCTTTCCCTGACCCCTTTGTATGCCAGCAAAGTGGCCACCAAAGGCACTGCAGAAGTGCCACATCTCACAGTGCCACGGCCAATTTGGGCTGGAAAATTGTGTGCACTTCCAGGCCGTGGTGCTCAGCCACTCCAAGGAGTCCTGCTCCGTGGGAGAGAGCGTTTCCCAAGGCTGTAGCTGATTTTTCACAAGCCAGTTTGTGCACTGGCCAGGAGTGCTGACAGCACAATGTTCAGCTGCAGTATATAATTTTCTGTCATTTTGATTTATGCTCTTCTCTGCAACCAGAGTCTCATGTGAGAAAAAATTCGGAAGGAGCCTATCCTAAAGTTAGCTCAATGCTAACTTCTTCAACTGACCTAGCAAATTAGAGATATTTTTAGATTTTTTTTTTTATTTATTTCTGGAATATGAAAGAAGAAAGTATTAAGAAGTAACCTGCACTGTCAGTTCTGTGACCTGCAGTTGCCATGGGGTTGTTGTCACTGAGAGAGAAGCCAAGCTGGACCCATGAGACCAAGATCTGCTCTTGGCTCAAACTTCCACCTGCACCCAATGACCTTGTCCAGGGAGGCACTGACGCACCAGAACAATGCCCAGGACATCAGGGCCAAGCTCCAGAGCACTGCTCCACCTCAGGGCATCTTAAAACTATCAGTAGCTGGGGGTTTCTCCTGGGAAAAAGCCCAAATTCTTCTGGAGAAGAGGCTGATGTAGAGCCACGGTCTCTGCTCCCTCTGGACAACAGAATAAGGGCTCATCCTCCAGCATCTTGGGTTTGCCTGGAGGTTTTATGGCACAGCTCTCTCCTTTGCCTCACTTCTGGCACCCAGACTTGGGCTCCTGAGTTGTTTTGCTGCACTTGGAGCTTTGTTTCTTGGCATTGGAGTTTGGGGATTATTGCTTGCAGTTCCCTTTCGTCGGATGCTTCAAGAGCAGCTCTGAGCCAGAGGGGGGAACAAACCCATCCCTCGGCTGTTTTTGTGAGCCACCAAATGTCTGTGAGACAAAGGAAGGGGCCACATGAAACAGGAATTGGGGTGGCACTGGCAGGGACAAAAGCTCCACGCACAGCCCTAGGAAAAGGCAAGAGAGCAGGGAAGTGTGTTTATTCCAGCTCTCTGCTTTCCTACAGAGTTCAGACAACTTTATTTATTGTGGTTTAATATTAACTTCAGTGGAGCCAGGAGTGTGTTGTGATCCCGTGGTATTTGGGCAAATGGGTAAAAATACCTTATTTCATGTATATGTATATTTATATATATACACATAAACACAAACCCTTTTCACAGGACACATTAAGTGTATACAGGGCTTTTCCTTGATGACTGGCATTTAGCAGCTGAGTTACAGATGGATTTCTGTGTAGTCAGCACAGATATTAATCACAAAATCCTTTTAATAGATCAAAGAGTGCTGTGTAATTGAAAATTTCTTGTAGAAGCATTCGTTTCAAGCAGTCCTTAAGATTTTCTCCTAATGTGTAATCTAGGAAAAGAACATTTTTCAGGGTGTAAAATGCAAAGAGATGTTTTGTTCATTGCTTTATTTAGTTCTCCACTCAAATTAAGGATTAGTGACAAGAAATTGATATTTTACTGTATGCCCAAAGTTATTTTTGTGTTCATCAAGGCCACTTGGTTAAATCAGGAGTGAGCAATAATCACCACTGAAGGGATGGATACACACTGGGTTTTTACTTGCTTTATGTTTGAAGGTTTTTCTCCATCAGCAAACTCTGAGAAAAACCTAAAAAAATCATTATTATTATTCTCATTGCTCCCTAGCCCTGTAACAAGATAGAATTTGGGTATTTAAAGAAAGACCCATCCACCTTTTAAATAAGATGCAGAATCTGTTTCATGGAGCCTGGTGCTGGGCATAGCTTTGAAGGGGACACAAGGAAAGACAAATATCAGCTGAAAATACAAAAATATTTTATTTTTCCTAGTTCATAGAGCAACTTTGCAGCAAGTAAAGCCTCAAGCACACAGTGTGGGCTTCCAAAAGAGGCCATGCCTTTGTGAGGAGCTCATGTGCTTGGACATAGCATGGCTGGGAAAAGAGCAGGAAGGAGAGAGCCCTGGGGAGCTTCAGTGCTGGGACTGAAGAAATGGTCTGCTGCTTGTGCAGACAAGTGCTCACCAAATTCTGCACATCGTTAATAATAATAACAATCATCTCTCTGCCTCCCCTGCCTCCGATGGGAAATGCCTCTTCCCCACGGAGAGGCTGTGCTAAATAAAGGTTTGCCCTTCCCAGGGAGCAGGAGAGGTGGGAGGTGGATCCCATCTCTCTCCTAAAGGAAGGTCATTAAGTGTATAAAATACATGTTTTCTCTCCAGCAGCTGTTGGGTTTCTCAGCCCAAGAGCCATAACAGGACCATGAGGTGAACCCTCCCCACCAGCAGTGCTGCTGAATCAGCAAAATGGGATTGTGCAGCTGCACCTCGTTAGCCCAGTGCTGCTAATTAAATATTGGCAAAAAATGGCTTCAAGCCACTGTGCTTTGGGGTGGTGACTTGGTGGAGGGTGAGACTGAGCCTTCTCCTGGTGGTGTTTTCACCCACCACTGGTGAGTTTGCAAGAGATGGTTGTCCTGCAAAATTAAACCCTGACAGAACCTTCCTTTTCACTGAAAGGATGTGAAGACCTTGAGTGTCTCTAGGGAAGGGAATTGTTCTTTTCTTTACTTATTTCTAGATAAAAACCGTGGGAGAATAATTGTTTGTAATTTTGTAGGGTCCCAGGCTTGCAGTGAGGTGTCCTTGCAGCGATCCCTGTCTGATTCTGCTCCTGCCTGGATGAAGAAGTGCCATGTAAAATGCAGTGCATTGACTTGGATTAGTTAATTAACTAATTGGTGATTCTCTTCCAGTTGAGGCTTTGCGAAGTTTTGCCCAGCTCACTTGCACAAAGGACATAGGATCTACCTGGGCATGTGGGAAAGACCTGGGTGTAGGAGAGAGAAAGGGAAAAATAAAGAGAAGAGAGAGGAATGTGAACCTCAGGGGTGCTCCGTGGGCGCTGCCTGGGCTCTGTGGGCAGCAGCATGACCGGGAACATGGGGCCTGTTTAGGATCCTGCCCTTGCTCAGCCCTGTCCCTCTGTCTCCTTCCAGGCCTTCCGATGAAAACCACCCCGAGGTGAAGCCTGACGCCTACGTGAACAACCTGGCTGAGGCTGTGGACATCATCCTGCAGCAGCTGTAAATCCCAGCAGGAGCAGGGACGAGCCCTCACGTGCAGCCCCTCCGTGGGACCTCTTCATCCTCTCCCACCTCCACCTCCCCTTGCTGAACCCAGCCCAGCCCTGCCCAGGGTGGTGGGCACCTGCCTTCTGAAACATTTCACATAATGGTACTAAAATGATCTACTGACCTCATCCAAGGCCACACCAAACCTGCTGTCCTCTGGCCAATTGTGAATGTCCTGCCCTTGGTGCCTGTGAGGGGCCTCAGCCTCCTCGGGGTGATGCTGGGGGGCTCTTCCCCCTTTTTGTCTTCCCTCACACTGGAGACCCAGCCTGGAGGTGGGAAACAGGGAACCCAGGCACCCCCTCATGGATGGATTTACCTGCTTAACCCCCATGTCCTGTACCTTTTGGGGTGCCTGAGATGGGATGGGGGATGTCCTTGGGGCTGATGCAGGCCACCGAGCCCCGGGGTGCTGTGTGTGCCTCGGGTGGCACAGAAGCCCTGGGGAGGGGGACAGCCCCACGTGCCTTGGCAAGGCAGTAACCGTGGTTCTGCCAGGATTTGCCAGGCTGGAACAGCCCCAGGTGAGGGCACGGGAATCAAGTAACACATTAGGGAATAACTGTACCACCCTGTCAGGAATAAACCCTGTCCTTTGGACCTGGCCTGTTTGTCATTGTGTTCAGTGGGATCAGTGCTGGCACGGATGTTTACAGCACCTGAAATGCTTTTCCCCACCTGGAAAAGCTGGAAAAGGCCATGGGACTGATGGGCTTTGCCTTCCTTCTGCAGGGGGGGTCTTGTGAGCAGCCATGGCTGTGTGGGAGGGGATGTGGGTTTGCTGCCTCTCCCCATTAAAATCCTGGATGTGCAGTCAAGGGCTCCCCTGTGCCAGGGAGCTGTTGGGGCTCAGTGAGACACAGCTCCAGCTGAAAATGGACTTCTCACGAGGGCGTGTAGTGATAGAACAAGGGGGAATGGCTTCAAAGGGGTAGGGTTAGATTGGATATTGCCAAGAAATTGTTCCCTGTGAGGAGGGTGAGGCCCTGGCACAGGGTGCCCAGAGAAGCTGTGGCTGCCCCATCCCTGGCAGTGCCCAAGGCCAGGTTGAACGGGGCTTGGAGCAACCTGGGATAGTGGAAGGTGTCCCTGCCCAGGGCAGGGGGTGGAACAAGATGAGCTTTAAGATCCCTTCCAGCCCAAACCATTCTGGGATTCTAGGATTCTACTCACTGAGGGTCTCCTGGGACTGATCCTGCCCCACATTCCTGCTGAGAATCTGCTGCACCAGCTCAGCTCCAGCTCAGCTCCCTCCTGCTGCCAGGAGCACTCGGCACATCCAGTGCTAGGACAGGCATGAGATTTGCCCTTTTTTTCTAATCAGAATGAGGATTTCTAAAAGGAGCTGCTCCCTGCCTCCAGGCACTGCAGCCCTTCCCTGGGGATTTTAGTTTCTCTCCCTGTCAGTTTTGCAGTGCAGCTGTTGCAGCGTGTGTGGTAACACCTGGCCCTGCTGCACCTGGCAAGAGCATGGAAGGGGCTCAAAATGGGGCAAAAAACTAAAGATTAGGGGTTGCTCCATCAAGTCCTCTGCCCACCCTCACTGACACATGGTGGTGTTTGCAGGGATCACCTTTTAGAGGCAAAAGTCCTCTTTTAATCAACATAGCAGCAGCTCTGCACCCTCTTGGGCTTTGGGCAAGACTTTTTGGGCTTTAACTTCTTTCAGGTCTCCCAAGAGACCATGGAAATCATGTAATTATGTTTGTGTTACATATATTTATATATCCATGCTCTCAGGCAGCGTGTGCTGGCCGCTGTCTGCACTCGGCCACTGCTCTCTGCATCTGCAAGCAGGAGGTAAAGGATAATTCCAGCTCTGTTTCCAGCAGTCCCAGCAGCTGAAGACGACCCCACTCACTGAAGGACACCAAAATGATGCTCCCTGTTTCTGGAGAGTTGGAACACTTCTTTTTCAGAGCTACCAGCTGGCCCTGGAGCTGCACAGCACCCCTTGGGGACAGCAGGGGAAAGGGGGCTGGGAATTAAGTTCTAATAAAATAAACTACATCTGGGAAAATGACCTTAGTGAAATTTTTTGGTCTGTTTTTGCATCTTTTATCCTCTGGGTAGTGGTTCAGCCAAAGTGTCTGGTACTGTCAGCATCCACACACATGGAAGGATGCTGTAAACCCTGGTCAAACATTCAGGCTGTGATGGATCATTGAGAATTTCTTTTTCATCCCCTAATTCTTCCTTTTTTTGTTCTATTATACTAAGCCTATCACTTCAATCTGATTAAGTTGAGGCAGATAAACATCCTGCCATCTGTCATGAAACTTTTTACACTGTTCGCTTGCTGGAGGAAGTGCAGCCGTTTTCCTTTTTGGGTTACAAAGGCTGCAGGGAGACACTGCCCTGTTTCCCCAAGAACTTAAAACACCCCCATGTGCCCTTGGCCTGCTGTGGGCTCTGGCCTTGCTTGAGTTTAGATTTTATTTTAAGAGGCAGGATATTCTGTCTGTCCTTAAACACAAAGACGGAGGTGCTGCTTTGGCACTTCAGTTTGCATTTTGCTGTTCATATCTTTGGCTGCGTTACAGCTAAATGACAGGCTGGGGGGGAGGCAGGGGAGATGTCCCCTCGCCGTGGGGAAGGTGCAGCATGTCTGTCTGCATGTGAGTATCATAAAATGTCCATTTTCCTGTGCAGCCCATGGGACACCCTATTTCTGACACAGACACCCACAGGGATGGTCCTGGTTGAGGGCTTTCCTGACCCCCACCCATTTTTTGGGACACCCCTTCCCAGCACCCATGGAGATGTCAAGGAGGTGCAGCCAGGAGAGGAGAGGAGGAGGCTCCATCAAACTCCAACCCCATCAAACTCCAACCAGTGCCACAACCCCAAGGGGCAGCGATGTCCCCAACGCCCCGGACCCCACAGACGCGCCCGGCCACGGGGACAGCACAGAGAGGCGAGACACGGGCCAGGGGTTATTGAACCAGGAAGCTTTATTTACACAGTAAAAGTAACAAGCAATTTCCTGAGATTGAGCTGCTCTAGTGCAATCAAGTCATGGAGGGGGCAGGAGCAGCCTCCTCGCCCGCCCCGAAGGGGACACCTCGGGCAGCCCCTCCCGGGACACGCACGGCCCGCGGCGCTTGTGCAATTGCCAGCGAGACTTGGCTACTACAGGTCATAGCTTCAGAAGGCTTTGTTTTCATTCTTCTTCCCATTTGTTTTGTTCGTTTTGTTTTGTTTTTTATTTGGCCATCCTCTTCTTTTTCTTTCTTGAACACCAAACCCACACACGCCGCAAAGCACTGCTACAATCCTAGAACATCCTACGTCAGTCTGCTCGCCTGGGCAGCCAGGAGCTTTAAACAATGCACTTGAAACACAACTTTATTGGCCAAACAGGCTATGCTAGCACGTGGAAAAATTACAATCTATTTTACAAACACTTCTTTTCGTTGGTTTCCTTTTTTTTTTTTAATGTACTCTTTCACAGGACAGGCTCAAAGAGCTTCATCTGCAAAACACATAGCAAACTCCCGTGCGCCTGCTAAGACTTTCTGTATTAAAATCCTATTTTTTTTTCAGGATGAAGAACCTTTATTGCTGCTGCCACAGCTTTGGTGTCATCCCAAAACAGCTGCTGCCCAGACTGGGTCACACCTTGGACAAGCCACTGAGTCTCTTCACAATAATGAGCCTATTTTAGCTACCTAGCAAGGAATAACATCCCTTGTCTGCATATTACTTTAGTATCACATTCTGGCAGCCGGCAGGGACTTGCCGGGGGATTTGGGGGGTTCCCAAAGCATCTGTGTAATAGGTGAAGTCCTTTACAAACCAAGAGCAGGACCCCCAGGGGATGCCCTGCTCTCCCACTGCATAGGAGACGGATCTCCTGATGCCGGGGGAGCAACGCCACTTCTGACTTTACAATCAACAGGATGTCCCCTGAATCTGAGGCACATACTATATTATATTTAATATTTTTAATTACTTTATTTATATATATATTTATATATATATAAATCCACAAATGTTTTACCTCTACAGAGAGAGAGAGAGAGAGAGAGAGAAAAAAAATTTTAGAAGTAAGGCTTTTTAAACTGAGAATAAGTACATGAAATCATACAAACCCAACAAGAAATACCCAACAGAACACCACCGTGGCCTCAGAACTGTCGCTAACTGTAGTCTGTGCCTACGCCAACGTGCCCAGTGTAAGGCCATGACTCATTGGAGAAGCGTTTTTAGTAAGGCAAACGGGTTGTGCTGAATGTAAACTGAATGCTACGGCTACGTCCAGGACAGCTGGGCCGTGGCCCATTGGCCACCACGTCCAGGACAGCTGGGCCGTGGCCCATTGGCCACCTTCCCACTCCGGGGGGTTAGCATGGCACCAGGAGCAGCCCTTGGAAAGAAAACAGAAGCCCTTAGGAATTCCAGCCCTGGGGATGCCCACGCGAGAGCCCACCCGGAGCTCTGCGGTGGCAGCCGGACATGGATTTGGGTGAATTTGCCCTTTTTTGCTCAGCTGAGGAGGTGCCTGTGGCCAGCAGGGGCTGTGCGCCCCGAGACCAGGACGTGTCAGCGGTGGGGAGGGATGGATGGAGCATCAGGAAGACTCAAAGCCAAGAACTGTGCTGTGAGCGTGCCACTGCAGGGGCACGGACAGAGGGGCAGCAGCCTGGGAAAACACTGGCATAGCTGGACCCTCCCAAAACTGAGTCTGAGCCCAGCAGTGCCTTCCACAACAGGAGGGGTAAAAATTAACCCAGGATATATTTTCTTCTAAGTGATGCATCGAGCGACACTTTAAAAGAGCTGGAGGGTTCCCCAAAATGAAAAGACATCCTTGTCATCCCCTCCCCGAGTATCTGGGGCTCGTCCTGCTTGCCTGGAGGGAGTGGACACTGCCACCAGCAAAACCTCTGCAGTGCCAGGACAGGGGTAACAACCGATGGGTTCCACCGTGGTGGGAGATGCCGCACGCATCCCAAACCACGGCGGAAAAAAGTGCACTAACGTAACCAGAAATGATGAATGAAACCTGTACCAGCAGCTCTCAGCCTTTCTGAGTTATGGACCCTCAAGACATTGCCAGCAGGGGTGCTGAACCCCATTAAAAAATGTGCTGTCTTCAACTGCTCTTGGTATCAATGGTTTTTTTTCCTTTCTCGCTTTTGCAAAGCTCGGGAAGTGACCCCTGAGCTTGAAGGAACCAGCAGAAGGAATCCAGAAGATGCTGGAAGCCATTTGTACAGCTTTCTTAGAGCTTTAAACAAACAAACAAAAAACCAAAAAACAGAGGGAGAAAAAAAATAATATGTGTCCTTCTAAACCTGTTAGCAAGTGGACAGCTTGTTTTTAGCAAAGAGAATTCATATTGTACAAACATAATGGTCACCACTTCATCTGTGCTTAAAAAAGGCACAGGAAGAGGAAAAGCTTTCAGTGCTGCTACCTGGATTTTCAGCCTTTTGCCAGCTGACTTTGTCAAGTAACCCCTCCATGACGTGCCTCGGGCATGCAGCCCTTCACAGTAAAGCCAAAAAAAAGAGGGTGGCAGCCATGCCCCGGGTAGCAAAGAGGGCACAGCTGCTGGTAAATGGGTAAACAGCCCAGCCCTGCTCAAAACAGCGTGTTGGGAACCCAAATGAGGGTGGCACCGAGCCTGAGTAGGGCTTTTTTCCCAAAAGGGTTGAGAGAGGGGACTGGAAAGAAAAAATAATAGGGAAGGAAGGCATTTGAGCATCCCTGAGCAGCGCCCAGCCAGCACTGCTGTGGATGCCGCCCCACATGGGCCAGGGATCTGTTTAATTCCTCATCAGGAAAAGGAAAACTAAAAATAAAGGAGTAATAATCCAGCTCTTGCAATTATTAAATTTAAGCAAAACACTTCACTTGTGATTTCCTTCTCACGGCACTGCCAGGGACATGGGGAGCGAGGGGGGTGCTGGGGCCGCGCGGGATGCGGCCGGAGAGAAGGAACTGCGGCCGCCCTGGCAGCCACCAGCCAGCGCTCGGTTTGCAAATCTCAATATTCTGCTTTTCCCTCCCTTTCTCCAGTCCCAGGGGTGGTGGTTTCTCCTTGTGCACCCCTTTCTGACCTAGCACAGGTGGGACCTGTGGGAGCACGGCCAGCTCCATCAGCTCCAACCCTATCCTGGCAAAAGCCATTTACTCGTGGATTCCGAGTTTTTGGCGACCCCCGTGCCTGGTTTCCCTGTGGGACAGGCACTTTCCTCTGACTGGCTGATCTCTGGCTACAGTAGTTAAAAAGAATTTCAAGATTTACACACGCATGCACACGAATTCCTCTAAATACCTGATGAAATTTTGGCAAAGCTGCTTCGTCCCCTCCGGCTGGCAGGAGGGGAGCAGTGACAGGATCCCACAAACTCGCTGGCAACGAGGAGCCCTCCACGGCTCTGCTGGCAGCCCCCGGGCCCCAGGGCGAGGGGAGCTGCTCCCTCCTCAGTTGTTTTCTATCTGCTCGATGTCTATCTCGCCGTCCAGCTGGAAGAGGCTCTCTGGGCCCGTCCCGCCGCCCCGCCAGGCTGCCCTGTCCTCCTCCTTGCCAGCGGTCTCCTCCTCCTCCTCACAGGACAGATCATCCCTGCTGGCCCGGCGGTCGTCGGGCCTGGCACGCGGCGGCTCCGGGACCGGGGTGCAGGCGGGGGTCCTGCCCGGCATCCCCTCCGGGGCCGCGGTCCATGGCTGGGGGCCCGCGAGCCGCTGGGAGCCGTCCTCGGCCGTGGTGCTAAGGCAGGTGAGGCTGTTGAAAGTCTGGCGGTTCTGCAGAGGCAAGGGCAGAGAGGCAGCTGGGTTAGAGACCGGGGGGCATCCTGAAGCCAGGATGGAAGTTGTGCCAGATGAGCTGAGAGTCTTCCCAAGCCCAAACCTGAGCTCCCCCAGCCCAACAGAAAGCAAGCAGAGCAGCAGGAACACAGCCAGCAGGTCCCCAGGAGATGGGCAGATGCTTCAAAGCCCCACCTCCCCATCCACGGCAGGTCCTGTGCCTCTCCTGTCCCTGCAACAGGCAACAGCACCAAAACCATCCCCAGCCTGCTCTGGATCAGTCCCATCACCATCTTCACCCCCTGCATTGCCCAGTTCCACGTGTAAGGCAGTACAGAGCTCACCAAAAATGAATGAACATTTCCAACAACTCCATTCATTAGCCAAGAGAAACTTCAGCCCTTCCTTTAAGTAGCCCTCCTCTGTGATGGCTCACGGCTGTCCCCCTCACTAAGGACCAGGCGAGCACAGTTCTCTGTTCCCATAGTCTCCACGCCTGGTTACCTTGGCCAGAAACTTGATTTAGTTAATGTGCTGTCACGTCTTCTAAACAGTTTCAAGCTCTGGGAATGGCAAGGAGCACGCAGGCATTCCAAACCCTCCGGAGCAGAGCAGGCAGAACCTTCCTGGGGATGCCGTCTAGCCACCAGCGTGCTCACCTGCCAGGCAATGCCTTTTCCCCAGGTTGGTTTCTAAAAGAGCAAACTAAACCCTCATTCCTGAGTGCCAACGGAAATAACGAGGCCACCCCAGTGGCAGAGTGTGTGCTCTGAGCAGGAGGAGACTGAGCAGGATCTCAGCAGCTTGTGGAGCCTCTCACCAAGCCAGCGTGTGATGGTGCGTTCACTTCTCAGACACTTGGCCTGGACACATCCCATGGGATTGGCCACAACAAACACCTGGGAGGAAGGCAGCCCCCTCACTAGCTGGAGATGTTCACCTGTTACTGGTCAGTTTTGGGTCCCTCAGGACAAAAAAGACATTGAGGGGCTGGAGCGTGTGCAGAGAAGGGAACAGAGCCGGGGAAGGGTCTGGAGCACGAGGAGTGGCTGAGGGAGCCAGGAGAACTTTAGTACCCAACAGAGCATTGGTGACACAGAGGGACAGGGCTGCTGCCTGTATCTGCTGTGGCTGGCCCAGTTCAGGACCAAACAGAGCCTGAGACACAACCTTGCTCCAAAACACCCCCACTGGCATTCCCTGGGAATTAGGCACATTTGCTTGAGGTTTTTTTCTTTCAAATCCAGGTAAGCTGGGAGCAACTCCACCAAAATAACTTACCCCAGGCTGTAAATGAAGGAAAATCACCCATTTACACGGCCCCTAAGGGAGATGCAGGGGCTCTGCATCATACCCCAATCAGTTCGTAGCAAATCAAAGGGCCTTGTGCTGAGTTGGACCCATGGGCCATTGCTCAGAGGCTTTGGGTGCTGCACTACCCCACGCACACAGTAAAAAGAGTCATTGCAGAGGCTGCTCTATCTAAACAGAGAAGCTCCTGCTGCCCCAGGAGGAGTTGGCCACTGCCCAAGCTGGGGGAAGCTACATTTCACATGGCCTTCAGTCTTCAAAAACCCAGGAGCCCCAAGCCCATGTGGAAAAAAGGGCGTTTGTTCTCTAATCACGCAACTGCACCCAGTCCTCACGTCATGGTGGTTGTATTTTTTAGATCCCAGCCATGCCTCTGTCTTCTGGGTGCTGAGCATGCAGCAGCTTCAAGCAGAGAGCTGCACACTGTGGTTAATGGACAACTCGTAATTACCACGGGAGAAGGCCCGAGGACATAGTAGAAATATTTTCTAAGCACTTCACAAAATTTGCAAGCATATTTCCAACAGTGATTTAGGCACTTGAAAAGCTCAGGTCTCCTGAAAGTCAACAGCCCTCTCAGAAGTGCAAATCCCTTCTACAAACAAAACTCTGGCACTTCTGGGAATGTTAATTTTTCTCCTTCTTAATCGAGCTCATCTCCTGGATCAGGCACCTCACAGGGTCTGGTACCCAGGTGTGGACATGCTGGGCTGCTGCAGGCGGGATAGAGCATCCTGAGAGGATGGGAGATGCTCTTCAGCACTTCAGAGATGAGTGATTCCTGTGGTGGTGAATGAAGGAGGATGCAGCCTGGAGAGTAACTCAACAGGTCCACAGCACATTCTTCCCATCCAAAAGAAAAGTCTTTCCAAGCTTGGACATGTCTGGGGGAACAGCCATGAAGTTACTTGACCTTCAGGGAAATTTTACCCTTTATGGGACTTTGGCAAGACAACCAAGCCAACGGCCTCATTTTCCCTGCTCAAATCCACGCACACTGCAGCCCAAGCCTTGAGTCATTCCAGGGAATGCAAGAGGATGGAAAACCCCTTCCGATGGTCCTGGTGCTGTGGCAGCTGCTGGTGGAGGAAGGCCACGTGCAGACGGTGCTGGGCAGAGGCACTCCCTCTGAGGCAGCTCAGAAAGCAAGTTTTCACAGGCACTGGCTGCCACAGAATCCCACAGCTCACCTTCCCTGCGGCTGGGGTCGGGAGAGTTCCCCCAGGACGGTGATCACCAAGCCAGCATTCCCTGGGCTGGCTGTGGAGCAGCGGTGGATCAGCCACCACCGTCAATGCAGCGTCTGTCTTCAACCCTTCAGGAGTTCTTTGCTCATTTCTTATTTATTGGGTGAATTTAGCACGTGCTGAGCTGGCAAAACGGGGCAGTCAAGTCCTCTGCTGATGTCAGAAAAGAGCAGGGTTGGTGGCACAATGCGGCGCTTGTTCCCCATGGCCAGGCAGTCCTGGGCCCCTCTGAGCCTTTCCACAACCTTGGCCCCCAGCGCCAGAAAAAAAGGGGTATCAGGCACCTCAAATGCTGTTGGTCTCAGGGAAACTGTGGGAATCCAACACAGATGGCTTTTGGGAGGTGTTTCTGGCCATCCTGCCTTCACCCATGAGCATCTGTAAGGCGCCTT
Organism: Edolisoma coerulescens; assembly: GCA_013397115.1. Taxonomy (NCBI): domain Eukaryota; kingdom Metazoa; phylum Chordata; class Aves; order Passeriformes; family Campephagidae; genus Edolisoma; species Edolisoma coerulescens. The sequence continues at coordinate 655,184 of VWZW01003304.1, forward strand.
TACACCCAAACCACCTTTACTGACCACAAGGACCCATTCTGACCATTTGAGGTGCTGGTTTTCCTTCCCCCAGCCCTTCCCAAAGCTGCCTTAATCCAGCACACTGGGCAATCCCTCAGGGAGAAAATGAGGCATTGCTAATGCAAGCACCTGAAAAGTCATCTAAAGATATAAATAAGAAATGCTCGGCCACTTGGAATAAGCTGCAGGGTTGCTCCAGAGCAAAGTCCTCCTCGCATGCTGGTGACCAAGCTCAGGCTACTTCTCTTTCCCACAGGTCTCGTGATGCTCCACACTGTGCAGGGACCAAGGCTACAGTCAGAGAAGGCTGCAGGAACTGACTCACCCCTCACATCCATCCTTTTCCTCAGGTGTCCCCTACCCTTAGGCACGTGTCCCCATCAAGGATGGGGCTGGAGGCTGCAGAGCCCCAACAGTACGCTGGAGAAATCCCTCAGCAACATTCCTCCGTCTGACTCTTCCCATGGTAAAACACCCAGCTGTGAGCTCTTCCCCGAAACACGTCCCTGCAAACACGGTGCACCCACCAGAACAAATATCAGCAGGGCTGGGATCCCTGCCGTGACCACGGCTTTTGCTCAAACACCTTTTTTTCATTTTTTTTCCTCCCTGCCAGGTGATTGCCGCAGTTTTCCCGGGAAAGGTGTAACGCTACAAGCTGTCAGCAGCACCGGCCCTACCTCCCAAGCTGTCATCCCCTCCTGTTAGCACACTGGGCTACAGTTGCTTCGGAAAGCTGAAAATAACCCGGTGCCAGAAGGGAAGGGGGAAGCGGGCAGCGAGCGGTGCTGCTCCATGCGGGAATGACGAGCCTCTGCCAGCCCTCCGAGCCAGCAAAGTCACCTCCACTGGGGGATTCTCTGCCTGGCTCAGGTTTAAATCACTCTCCGAGGCAAATATCTCCTGTAAAACACCTTCAGCCTGAGTTGTTATCGTTATATCGTTATATAGAAATGCTTTGGTTGTTGGCATCACGGTAAATCCTGCCTGGCATTTGTGCCAGGGAAAGCCCTCATCCGTGCTGCTGAGGAGGGCCAGGTGCTTGAGACTGGAAAATGAGACTGGAAAATGGGTTTGATTCGGTTTTTAAGTTCTGCAGAACTTCATTATGGCAGCTGGTGTGATTTGGGCCATGCACACACACACACACACATCACTCGGGTTCAAAGCTCTGCGCTGCCTTTAAGGCACCCCCAATCTTCTCCAGCTCCATCCCCAGGCTGGTTTCCTGGTGAGTGGGAATGGAAGGGACACAGCGAGGGAGCTGCAGCAGCCATGGCTCAGCCCTGAGGCTCCCATAACCAATTCTCCTCTTTATAACCAAGGAGCATCTCAGCAGCTTTGCCAGAAGGTTCAGGCTGCAGCACTGCCACAAGCACATCACGGGCTCAGTGATGCCCCAGGCAGGTCTCACCAGCTCCTCCCTTGCTGCAGTTTGGGCTCCCCAAAGAGAGGGAGACCCAGCCACCTTGCCCCAAGGAGCGCTGGTGACCACTGCCACACGTGGCTTCCAACATCAATATTGCCTCCGAGGGAAGGTCAGGGGTCCTGCACCGACCCTGTCCTCCCACAGAAGGAGCCTCTGAGAGATGAAGTGTTGGGAAAGAAATGCTGGGATACCTGAGGAAGGCAAACACAGGAGGCAGTGATGGGGGGTGTGAAAAGCAAACAGAGCCCGTGTGCCTGGTGCAGAGCAGAGCTGGGTTAGACAGAGTGTTGCCATGTCAGGGAGCTCAAACTCATCTGCCACTCTATTTTCTTTAAAATTTTATCTAGGGAGGCATTGAGCAGTTCACAGGCAGCCCCACAGCCTGCACCAGGCCAAGGTGCTGCAGGACGTGCCTGCAGCATCATCCCCAGGACAGGGGACGGCTCCCTGCCCTGCTCCCGGTGGGTACCACATTCCTGCCTTGGTTTTCAGGGTCTGCCTTCCCAGCTCTTCCCTTCTCATTTGCTAAAGAACAACATTTACTCAGCCCCGATCCTCATTTTGCCACAGGCACCAGTGCTTAGTGCATTCAAAGCTTTAGCAGGTAGTTTTGCTTTCATTCTGTTTGGTGTGAAAAACACCTTTCACGAGCAGGCTCAGGAATATCTATTATTCTGAGTCACTTCACACCACAGTATTAAACAAACAAAACAAAAAAAGCGAGAAGGAGACTTTAAGTCATTAGTATTGACGCTGCCTTTGGAGGCTGTGGAGATAATTTGGGTTTACTCACAGTTCTGCTCTTGTCTTTGGAGATGTGTGGCTGCCTCAGTGACAGTGAGGATGTTCAGGGAGATTCCAGAAGTGCAAAAGAAAAAGCTGTTGTATGACCCACCAGTGGGAATCCCTCTGGTGCTACAGAGCCCCAGGGAGATGCTGGAGAGGCAAATCCCAGAAATCATGGAGAAATACAGCAATGCAGGGGATCAGAGAGCAGTGAGCACCCTGGGGCTCAGCTGTCCCACCCGAGCACAGCATCCCACACGTGGGCACTCAGTCCCAGCACAGCCTCCCAGCCCCTTCCTATTCATCATCATAACTGGAGGAAACCCTCATTTCCTGCCCAGAACAAATATTTTCCCTAACAGACACCAAACCCTTTGCTGTCAGCTGGAGAAATCCATTTGCTCAGACAGCTCATAAGTGATCATTGCATATTCATTTATTTACAGGTTGCCCTTCCCAGCCTTTCCCCTCTGCCTTCTCCTCTGCATTCTCTTGGGATGTGGCAGGGCATCCCTGGAGCACTGCAGGTCCCTCATGCCAACATGCTCAGCACTGCCAGGAGCCCAGTGGGGACAGTGGCAAGGGGCAGAGCTGCTCTCCCACTGATGCTTTTGCAATGCCATGGATTTCAGAGGAAAAGGGGGAGCCTGAACCTGACTTGTCCCCAGGGCTGGCAAAACTTCAGGATTTGGAGTGGCTCATCTTTGGGGAAATTCAGTGATTTGACTTGTCCCAAGTTAGGATGAAATATCACTAATATGGAATTATTCTTTTTTCTCAGCCCTATTCCATTTTCATACTATTTAGTATAATTTTCAGTATAGAAGTAATATTTCTGTTAGGCCCCTGTGGTTCTCACTTCAAGGCTTAAATGATAAGGCAGGACCTTATAAAATTAAAACAAAATTTCATGTCACTGTTTCAGCAGCACTGCAAAGAGAATACCAGCAAGTAAAGGGATAAAATCATATTGTGGGTGACCGAAAATCCAGAGTTTGTGGCACCTGCACCCACTGCCCCCACCTACCAAGACCTCCTGCAAATCCAATGCAGACTTGAAATACACCTCACTTTCCTGTCACAGCCTCGACCTTGGGCTAACCCTGAGCATCTTTCTCCGGAAAGGAAAAATGAAGTGCCCTTATTTAAGTATTTATTTATTTATTATTTATTTACTTAGCACCATTTCCTGAAATGCTTTGGGAGAGTTTTGCAAGGCAAGTAGTTCCAAGTAACTCCCAGTAGCTCCTAACTGACCCAGTAGCTCCTAGAGTGCTGGGGGGTTTTTTGTAAACAACGAAAAATCCCTTTTGGCTTTTTTGAGCCAAAATGCCACTTTTGAGCACGCTGACTCCTTCAAGGACGAATCTCTGTGCTTTCTAAAAGCTGTTTTTTGGAGCCACAGAGCACACAAGCCTGGGGACAGGAGGGTTAATCAGCACGTGGTGAATCAGATGTGCATCCTCGGGATACAATTGGATTTTGTCCATGTTTGGGACAGACACTGCCCAGCTTTGTTTGTGTTCCCAGCCCTGTCCTTCCATGTGAGTGTGAACAACGGGTGCAACACTCAGCCCTGCACCCCTGGGCCTCATGGTGGGATGAAGCTGGGAGCAGGGGATGGAGGCAAGAGCAGGAGATAGAGCCAGGAGCAGGGGATGGAATGGGATGGAACTGGGAGAGACATACGGGCTCCTTCCTGTGCCTGGAGGTGCTGCACTAGAGCTGGAGAGGGACTTTGGACAAGGGAGTGACAGGATAAGGGGGAATGCCTTTATGCTCCCATAGGGCAGAGTTAGATGGGATTTTGAGAAGAAATTCTTCCCTGTGAGGGTGGTGAGGCCCTGGCACAGGGTGCCCAGAGAAGCTGTGGCTGCCCCTGGATCCCTGGCAGTGCCCAAGGCCAGGCTGGACGGGGCTTGGAGCAGCCTGGGACAGTGGGAGGTGTCCCTGCCACCTTCAAGCCAGCCAGTTTCTTTTGATCCTGAACCAAAGGCTTTTTCCCATCAAGCCACAAACTGACCTTTGCAGACTCTCATTCCTGTTTATTTAAAAAACACTGGGGCTTGGAAGCTGGAATCTCTCTCAGAAGTTACATCAATAGCAAACTATTTCCCGGGATACGTATGGAATTTAAAACCTCCAGTTTTTCGCCTATCACTACATTTGGAAATATTTGTCACCGGCTCGAGTGGGTGCAGACGCCAACTGAGATCACTGTCACCCCTCCTGCCCTCTCCAGCAAGCCTGAAAGGTGCCAAAACTCAAACAGAAAATCTTCCTATGTAGAAATTAGAGAATTTTACCCCTCAAGGAAAGACCTGGGTGCTCAGAGAGGAGAGGTCCCTTCTCCCACCATGCAGTTTGGAACTTCTTCCCACTCAGTGCCAAGAGCAGCCTGAAACATTTCAAACTGGTGGGCTGTTTACTTCAGCTCTGGGAGTGTACAAACTCCTTTGTGCATGGATCCTCATGGAAACTGCCATTATTCCTAAGTTTGGAGGGGAAAACAAGGCAGGGAGGCCAGCCAGGCTCCCAGCCATGGTGAGCATCACACACTCCACTGAGTCTGGAGACCCTCTGGATCTCCAACCCAGGCTGGAGCTGATTTTAACCCTGAAAACCACAAGAACCACACATCCTCATTTCAGGGGGATGCTCCTGTGATTCCTGGTGCAGATGACTCCATCCTCTGAAGGCACGTGCTCCTCGTAGGGCAGTGAAGTCACCCTGTGAAAGGCTCTGTCTGTCCAGGCAGCCGGGGAACAACGTCAATGCTCCCCTTGTGCCCGGACCCTTCCCACAGCAGGCACCCCTCGGGCACAAAGTCCTCTCTATAACTCACCCTCATCAGGCACACCCAGGGCTTCACCCTCACCACCTCCTCAGCTGGTGTCCCCTGCTGACAGCACCCTCTCACCCACCCATCCCTCACAGGGAAGAAGCTGTTTATGAACTCATAACCACGGGATGCTCTCCATAAGCCGTGGAGATGCAAGGGAATATTGTATTTTAATTGCCTTTTTTATTCTACAGTAGCTACTCTCTGTCCCATGGACTGCAAGACATTACATAGTACAGAGCTTCACGGAGGAGAAGCACTTTGCCAGCTGCCTGGGAATCCTCAGTGCTCATGGGTACAACCTTTGTAGAAAATTAAATGGATACAGAGAAAACTCAGGAGGAAAAGACCAGGAGTGCAGTATTTGTTAGGAGAGATGTAGCTCTTCAAACTGCAACTTCCCTGAAGGCTCACAGAGAGGCCAAAACCTTGTAGAGCCATCAGAAATGGGGCACAAGTGCCACCTCCAAGCCTTCATTTGCTACCAGTGCACAGTTCCTACAACTGCGAGGAACAAATATCTCTCATCGCATCTGGCAACTCCTGTCAGCAGTCCAATACCTTACATGCCACTGAGATATTTGTGCCTTTCTTTTCATGAAAAATTGTATTTTCAAACTCGACAGCACCACACTCCACTTCCAGCCAGGGCTACTCGTGTTTGGGGTTTGGGCTGGAGGGAACATGCCTGGGTTGAACAAATACATATATATATTAAAAATAGAAAAATAGAATGGTTCGAGTTGGAAGGAACTTCAAAGACCATCACGTTCCAACCTCTGACTTGGGCAGGGACACCTTCCACTAGACCAGGCTGCTCCAAGCTATATCCAACCTGGCCTGAAACATTTATATTTTTATATATATACACACATATATATATACACACATATATAAAAACAAATTATCCATCTAAAAACCACATCTGTATAAAGGACAGCTGTGTTTGGAACCATCTTAACACAAATTGAAACCTCTCAGTGACCACCACATCAAAATTTTAGACGGCAGGAAGCAGAATGGGGAAGAGATAGCAAGGGCTTGCATGGCCCCAGCTGGGGATCATTGCAAATTCCCACTCAGGGTGGCAGTCGTCAGCGTGAGGGACATGTCATGTGTCCCCTGGAGCTGCCCAGAGCCTGTGTGAAGGAGAGCAATCTGCACACACCAACAGCAGGGCCGGCCCATGGCTCGGCTTCCCGTTGATGACTCAGCCAAGCCACCAAACCCAATGTTTGTGCTGCCACGAGACGTTTCGGCACACGACACCCCAGATCCCAGGAAATGCTCACACCAGGATGTCAGAAAGCAGAAGATGTGGAGGTGGGACACGTCAAGTTCCTCTGGAGAAGAATTGCAGCAGACCATGAGAGAGGAAAACCCAGAGGGTGTCTCTCCACCACCCAGCATCCCTGGCAGAGTGTGCTTTTATTTTAGAAAATCCATCTTCTCACCTAATTCACCCAGATGCTTCTCTGAGTGCCTTGCAAAGGGTAAAACCACTCATTCCTGCCAAAACTAGCCCATCTGGGAGGACCCATGGGGTCTAAGCCACCTCCCATCACCTTTGCAACACTTCTCATCTCCCATTTATTTTAGATGCACCCACACCAGAAAAAGCAAAAACAGCTCTTTGAAAAACCTCCCAATTCTTGAAAAAACCTGATCCCAACCATTTCTGATCACGGCCTGCCAGTACAGACACAGCCACTGGGGCTGTGAGGCCAAGAGCACTGTGCCTAGGAAGGAGAGCAAGCTGTGAGGAGATTCATTAGCACTCTGTCAGAACAACCGCTGGGATCACGGAGGCGGGATGTTGTCCTCCTTGGGCTTGTGCTTCATGTGGAAAGAAGGAATAAAAGCTGAGGCTGGAAAGCAAGCCCAAACCCTACCCTGAAATGAGAGGATGGTTCATGTCCTTGTGTTAAGGAGGTCAGAGATGCCAGGCCAGGTACCCAAACTCTCCTGGGGTGAAGAATAGAAACCAGCTTCTTCCCACCTGACCTGCCTCTGGACTCGGGATAATTAAATGACACCTCATCATCACCCACTCACCTGAGACCCCCTTGGTTGACGCCCAGTTCCAAGGCAAAGAGGCACAAGGCAGAGAGTTTGTGGGCATTTAAAAGGAGCAGAAGGATTGTCGTGGTGCCTGTGGCTTTTAAAAATTGTTGCTATTTCAATGACAACCATGTGCATGCTTTGGTTTCTGCCTGAAGTTGAAGCCTGTCTGGTTTGGTGCCATATGAGTAAATAATAGAGGGAGGGATATGGGCTCACCTCCCCTCTCTGGGCTATGGGAATTGCAGACAGAAGAGACACAACCAGGATTTTGAGGAATTAAAGGCAATATTTTCCTAAGTATTTTCCCTCCCAGCTTAACTTTAACATTTAGATTTCTCTCTTAATTAGCCCAGTTATGTGGCCATGTAATTGCTTCCAGGAGCGGCTCCCTCCCCTCCTGCCTGGCCTAAATAACCCTCCTGGTATGAAGAAAACATTTCTTTCAGGTCAAATTATTTTTATTTTGATTATGGCACCAGGTTTCAGGCCTATAAACATAAGGTTACCAGCACAAGTGAAAAATTAACCGATCTGCTGCCAGAGCCAGAGGCTGATCCAGTACCCAGCATCCCAAAGCCCAGTTCCCACTTTGACATTAGCACCCAGGGACTCAGGGAATGCCCCGTGCCTCAGTTTCCCCATCTGAAAAGCGAATCCTTTGTGGATAACTGGAAAGTCCAGTCTGGACACCTTAGCTGTCCTTTGCTTTGCCCATTGCACACGAGGTGTTTCTGCCCCATATGGAGCCAGACTTGAGCACATGTGCAGCCACACAGACACTTGCCATTGTTTCAGCTCTTCCTCTGAAATCACCCAACTTTGCAGCCTCCTGGACTAGAAGCATTAAAAGCAGCCTGGGGGATACCCAAGGGTGCAGGGTTTTCTCGAGCACACTTATTCCCCACGAGGAATTAGTTGGTTTTCCCGGCGTTCCCGTCCCGGGGAGGGCTCTGACCGTGCCCCACCAAAGGCAAGAATGCTCCCTGTGACTTGCCTCATCCTGCTCGTCCCTCTGTGCCAGTCCTCCCACGCCGAGAGCCGCCTGCCAGCGCGGCTCTCCACAACCCCACAGCTCTGAAACCCTCGCACGGCTTCACTTTCTCCCCACTCTGCTCCAGTCCTGCTGCCCCCTACCCAGCAGCACATCCCTGCCTTGGGGATTCAACCCGCTGCCACGGGCACCTGAGCCCGGCTGGGTTTCCTGCCTGGAAACTGAGAATATCCGTGGGACCTGCTTGGCCTGGATCCCGCCGGGGAGTTCCTCAGTGATGCTGTTGTTGGTTGCCGGTTGTAGCAACCACCGGGCGTCCGGCAGCGGCTCCGGCCACCCAGCCTGGACCAGAGGGACAGGAGGGGCTGGGAGAGGGGGTGCCCACTGGCATTAGGAGAGATGCTGCACCAGGCAACTCCTTCCCGTTCCTACAGAGTTTGTGTCACACAGTGTGGGGCTTCCAGACCCTTTCCTTGTGGTATGGCTTCTCCCAGAGGATGAGCCACCACAACACTGAGCAATGCTGAGTGTTCAGGCGTTGCTTTCTCACTTTGGAAGATGTTTTGATGTGGAGGACAGCAGCCAGAGAAAACGCAACTATTCCTCAAGCTGAGGGTTTTCCAGGAACACGGACTGAGCTGCTTTTGGACATCCAAGTGATTAGATTTTTTGTCTTGGATCACCCACCCATGTCAAAGCCATGGCCATCCAAATTATAAACAAAATTGCTGGACTTAGTGTCCACTGGAGGGAAAGTGAAGCTCCTGCTGACCCTCAGGATCTCCTTGGCCAAGCCCTTTTTTTTCCCAGCCAACAAACTTTCCCCCTTTGACTGATGCAATGGAGAAGCTGCCTCACAACATCCCCGGAGGGAAACAAAGGCCTGGACACTCTCCTCCTTCCCTGTCCATCACACCAGAGAACCACAGAATGGTCTGGCCTGAAAGGGTCCCTCAAGCCCACCTCATTCCACACCCTGCCATGGACAGGAACACCTCCCACGGGACTGGGTTGTTCCAAGCCCCACCCAGCCTGGCCTTGAACACTTCCAGGGAAGTGAAATGATGCTTGTCTGCTGGTACAGAGAGAATTAGAGGCAGCAGTTGTGCTATTCCACCCTGTGCCTAGTAAAATATAACAACACATGTACGTGGTTTTGACTGTCCATCCACCCCATTATCTAATAAAATAAGCTTGGCATAATAAATGTTGTTGCTGTGATTTATGAAAAGACAAGAGCAATCCTCATGTTTTTCCCCTGATCACCCAAATATGTGACTCCCTCACCCTTTTTATCCGCTAAGCTCCTCTGGGGGAGGAAAAGATGATCTCTTCCTCCAATACCACTGCACTCCTTCAAACACCCTCTGCGCTGCCAAGCACAGAAAATATCATGTTCTTGTAAGGAGAAAATGCACACACAGTGTTGGATCTCACCCACTGGGTGTTTCCCAGCTGTTGCTCCATCCCCACCTGGTGAATTTCTCCCAGCAGTTTCCTTGCAGACAACAAGGGGATGCCTTGCACCAGACAGGCTTTGCTGGCCCCAGCGCCACAAAAAGCCTTTAGGGCAAACACTACCAACACAGGTGACTCTGGGATGAAGCACAGCAGGCGACCACATGGAACTGAAACCATGGGGGAAATTTTAAGGCCAGCAGAAGGTGACAGCCCATCCTGGGAGGTGGCCAGGGTGCCCCTGCTCCCACAGTGAGAGCCCTGGCGACTTCACATCCCCCGTTATCTCCGTCCCACACAGAGCTGATGGTGTCACTGACTTTGTGACTGTAAATTATTGATGTGGGAAATGTCAAATCATAAAACTGCAGGAAATCTTATGAGTGTGGAAGGGAAACATTGTCCTTCAATGCAGCCTCTTGCTCTGTCTCTTGCTAATGTCCAGTCACTTGGTCCAGCAGGGAGAGGACCAAGAAGCAAAATCCTTGCTGATTCGTACTTCAGATCTGTTATCTGGCTCTGCACAGCAGATCGAAGAGGGAGGTTGTGCTCTGTTTGCAACTGAAAATGAAACGTGATAACATCTCCAGAGTGGAAAATTACAGAGCCTAAGAGCGAGTAAAGCCCGTAGCAGTAAGAATTCAGTACCTGACAGAGGCAGGGTTGGGTGCCTTGGGGTGCTGCCTTCATCTCACCATGGGAGGCCCAGGGCTCGTCTCCCCCGAACTCAAAAACGTGGGGTTTAACATATTCCTGCTCCAAATCCATGCCAGAAGGAAATGACGACATGGTGGACTTGGCGTGCAAAAACCAGCGTGGAAGAGAAATGCATGAATTTGCTAAAGAAATCCATTTGGGAGGGAACGGGTGATTCTGCCTGGACAGAAGGATGTGTTTCCCCATAACACCCACATTACTCCTCGTGCCACAGACCCACCCTGGACGGGTGAAGGATGCTGAAGGCTCTTGAGCAAAGCAGAGAACACCTGAGCCCCTGGCAGGGACGGCCCCACCTCCTCTTACCTGGGTCATCTTGGCGAGGTCCAGCGAGGGCCGCTGTTCCTGGACCTCCTCCGGCCTCCGCCGCTTGACCCCGACCTTTTTGTCGTTGAGGACGCAGGGCTGGGAGCGGCTGCGGGAGAGGCCGGCGGCGCGGCGGCCCAGCTCGGGCGTGGAGGCGGGCGTGCTGCTGGCCGAGGGCGCGCCGGACCCCGAGCACGAGAAGCGGTCGTGCGAGCAGGACAGGGACCTCTGCATGTCCACCCTGTCTCCCCCGTGCCCTCCAGCGGCCGATTTCCTGGGCTGGCCCCCCGGGCGGCCGGCCAGGGCGGGATGCTCGCCGCAGAGCGGGTTGGAGCGGGCGGGCAGGCTGAAGCTGGAGCTCCTCTGCATGGTGGCGAAGCCGTTGGAGTAGCGCTGGACGCTGCCCCCGCTGTAGCAGCGCCGCTTCTCCACCGGCGTCCACACCTTGGAGCCCAGGGGTCTCCAGGAGGTGCCGCAGCCCGACATCTCGTCCGAGAAGGACAGCGAGCGGCACTGGCGCTTGCTGGGAGGGGCGGAGGGGTGGCCGTGGGGGTCGCTGAGGCTCAGGTCCTTGATCAGGTTGGTGACGGAGCAGGTGCCGGCCGTGTCCCTCGGCCAGCGCGAGCCCTCCTCGCTCTTGTCCGACAGGCAGTCCCAGATGCTGGCGCCCGGCTGCTCGAGCTGAAGTGGACATTTCCTGCTGAGATCTCTCCATCTGTCATTTTCTGGTTCAGAAAGGAGAAAAAAAAAAAAACCAACAAAAAACCCCCCCAAAAAAACAACACCCGCACAGGCATTAGCGTTAATTAATTCCGTGACTCGCTTTCTACGTCCATAAACAAAAAGAGTAGCATATGGGACGTTTTCCAGTACAAATTAATTAACTCTTGGAATATGGTTTCCCAAACTGCCAGCAGAGCGGGTTGTGTGGTGTAGATGGAGAGAGAGACAAAGTGACAGTCCCAGCAGGAGCAAAACTGCTAGGAGAAGATAAAAACATGCCTCTGAATATTCCAGGTTGCACTAGCTAAGGGGAATTCGGTGTAAAATGTTGTGGCTATTGGTTATCTCTGTGCTAAATCATGTCTCAGATCTGTGCGGTTTGTCCTGGGCTCCACAACTGATAATTGCCTGAATTTACCGCTGAATTTTAAAAACATGGAATCGCAGGATCATTGAGTTGGAAAGGCCCTCTAGGATCATCGAGTCCAACCATTCCCCAGCACTGCCAAGGCCACACTAACCCATGTCCCCAAGTGCCACATCCCCACAGCTTTCAAATCCCTCCAGGGATGGGGACTCCACCACTGCCCTAGGGCTGCTGTGCCAGGGCTGGACAGCCCTTTCCATGAAGAAATTTTCCCTGAAATCCAATCTAAACCTCCCTTGGTGCAACTTGAGGCAGTTTCCTCTTGTTTTATTACTTTTTAACCTGGAAGGAGGCCCCCACCTGGCTGCACCCTCCTGTCAGGGAGCTGTGGAGAGTGAGAAGGTGCCCCCTGAGCCTCCTTTTCTCCAGGGTGAATCCCCCCAGCTCCCTCAGCTATTCTCATCAGACTTGCTCTCCAGACCCTTCCCCAGCTTCCCACCGACAGCCAGGTCCGAAGAGAGGAGTAAGGAGGATGATCTCATTCCCGCACACGTCCCACTGCCAACAAAAGAAGAAAGCAAAGCACCCTCCAGGTTGAGCTGCCCTGCGAAGGACGGGGCTCACTGCAGATACACCTTCAACACTCAACAGGAAAACCATGGCAGGACAACCCCGCTGGGTGCTGCAGTGGAAAAATGTCATCAGCCAGCAGCGTCTCACCAGTGCCTGTTTTTGTCGTTGGCTGCTGCAAACAGAGCCTGCCCGTGCTGGAGAGCCGTTGCTGCCAAGTTTCACATGATTGTATCTAAACCGTGCAATATTTTGGGGGGCTTTTTGGGTATTTCCACTGAGGCAACTGGAGGGTGAACTAAAAGCCGTGCCCAGCCCGCAGCTGCAGGTACCAGCCTGGTAGGGAAGAGGCAACGGTGCAGAACGCTTCCGACTAAGGTTTCAAGTCAGGAGGTCAGATTTGGGGCCCCTTGCACCACTCTTGGCCGATTTTCCCATTTCTCCCTGCCTCCAGCTGCTGCCACAACAGCTCCAGCCACAAACAGCCTGGCTCTGCCCGCAGGAACCGCGTGGCATTTCAGCTGTTGCTCTCCTCATTTTAATAAACACAATGAAAAGTGAGAAATCTGCACTAGACAACTCCATCTATGTTTAGATCTTTATTATTTTTCCTCTGTGCTACGCTGCCAGCAGAGAGATTTCTTGGGTCAGGTCAGCAGACAAAAGAAACAGAAATAGAAGCCGATTTTTCATGGCAAGCTGCCACAATCCTCTGGCCGGAGACTGTACAAAAGGCCTTGGTGAGGAGGATACGGGACACCTTCCTCTTTCACCCCTGCTTCAGCACAAACAGCTATAAATCTTCCAAACCTGGCAAGGAAAATGGTAAAAGCACCACTATCCCCAGCTCCAGCTTGGAGTTGTTTGCTTTTCCCCTTGCACAATGTGAGCTGGCACAACCTGGCTCCTCCGAGCCCCCAGCCATCACTGACCAGTCCCAAAATACCAGGTAGCCCAGAAAATGGGTTTTCAGTGCAAACAGAAAGCAGGTTGCCCTGAAAAAAACTGAAAATGGGGTAGTATAAGGGCCAAGGGTGTAATTAAAGAACTCTGGAAAGCCTTATTGAGGAAAAGCTGCTGGTTTCCTGCTCAATTTTTGAAGACTAAGATTCCCATCCTGCTCACGTTGATAACAATAATTGCACTGGAGCCATTAATTCTGCTGCAGTTAAACATGTATTAATTTTCTTAAATTACAAACCTCAGCCTGGTTTACCCTGAGGCAGCAATTTATTCCAGGATAAAACCCACCACGAGAACCCCTTGCTCTGCAAGTGAGCTGCCTGGCTGGAAAACTCTCCTTTGCCTCTTGGAAAACAAAGGGACAACCAGAGCACGGTGTCAGTGCAGCCCGAGGGGCTCTTGCCCTGCTTAAACAGGTCCTTTTTGGCTGTTAGGGTCCCTGGATGAAATAGCATCTTACTTCTGGATTTGGACTTAAAACTGCCAAAATAAACACTGACACCTTAACAAAACCCAGCTGTTCTCTGGAAAAACCTTCCCCGCATCAAACGAGCCCAGTGGTCCAGGGCAAGAAGTGCTCGTGGGCTGGAGTCACATCCCAAAACTGGGGAGATGGGCGTTGCCCTGCATCCCTGAGAGCTTTGCACAGCCCCGTGGAGAACAGGATCCACCCTCAGAGCATCACAGCCAGGTTTCCAAAGGCTGAGCTCCAGGATTTGCGGGACGGACACATCGGGCACTCCGCAGCTCTGTGATGGCCCCGGGCTTTTTAAATGACTGCTGTGCTCCTCTGGTGACACAGAGTAAATTTTAATGACCACTCATAACCACAGAGAAGGGTGTAAAACCAAAATGCTGACACAAGTTTCACTGCAGCGACACAAATGTGCTGCTATAATATTTTTACAGTTCCCTTTTATACATAATGCATGATCCTTCTGCTCAAGTTTCCTCCGCGTTCTTTTCCCATGAAATAATTTACATTAATACATAATTTATTATGGCAACTTGTAAAGCAATTAGGGGTTTCAATCAATTTTTCTTATCCTTTTTGGCAGATAAATTCTGTTTGGAACCTAACCCAAACATTTGTCTGCGCACAGGTGCGCATCCAATTCCCTTTTTTTTCCCCTGTTGTTCAAGTTGAATTTTGGTCTCACAGTCCCTGTGCACGGGGAAAAAGGCAGCCTGCATTTTCCACTGCTCCCTATTTATGTTCAGGAGATAATTTCTAAGTGTGGAACATATTTAATCGTTGTAATTAGCTGATGGCAGTGCCAGGGAGCCTTCCTAGTGCAGAAATAAGGTGAAAATACGATGGGCAGAGCTGTGCTTCAACAGGAAATGACAACAACAGCCCCAAAACCTGCTCTGGAGATTAAACACACCTATGGGCTGTGGGCTCCTCGTGCCAACAGCCTGCATGGGGGAGGGAAATCCCCAAACTCAACAGTGAAACATGCCCTGCTCTTCAATGGGATCCTCTGGAGAGGTGTCCCTGCTCCAGCTACACCTCACCAGAATTCCCTGCACAGCTTTTTCTCTTTGCAGGGTGATGGTGCTTAAATGTGCACCAAGATGCTCTACACTGATGGCCTTTCAGAAAAAACCCTGAAATCCCAGAAAACCCTGGTTGAGAAAGAGGAGGCATGCAAGCCTGGCAGGTGCTTTCGGGATGCAGTCAAGGACCATCACTCCCATGAAGGGGTTCAAGGTTGAACTTGACAATCTTGGAGGTCTTTTCCAACCTTAATGATTCCATGAGCTGGCTTTTCTCCTGGTTTCTTGGCTTTCCTCTGTCACCCATGGATGGTGAAAAGCCACTTCCAAGAAAGAGCTGTGCAACAGGGAGCCCAAGGCTGCAACCCTGCCCCGGCACGCTCGGAGTGATGGCGTTGCCAAACGTGGTGGAGGAGTGAGGTGAGAGTGCCAAAGGACAGACATGCTGACCTGTGTGCTGCATCCCTCACCCTGCTCTGCTGCAGGGCTTTGGGAGGACAAACTCTCTGGGAGAGCCCTCCAAGGCAAAAGGGAAATGCTGGGTGTTTTGAAAAGAGCACTGCCCAGAGGATGAGTGAGTGCAGGATCTGTCCCCAATGGGCTCAAAGCCATCCTCCTCCTCCCCCCTTTTACAATCAGGGCCGGGACTGGGATCCTGCATGCACAAGCACCTTGTCACAGCCTCAATAAAACCCTGCCTGCAGCTTCCCTCAGAGATAATTTCTTGCTTACACAGAAAACAGGAGGTCATGGCTGTCAGCACACGCCCACTGAGCTTCTCTTACCAGGTCAGGTTAGACAGGGCTTGGAGCAGCCTGGGACAGTGGAAGGTGTCCCTGCCACAGAAGGAGGTGGAACAAGATGGGCTTAAATGTCCCTTCCAATCCAAACCACTCTGGAATTCTGTCACTTTTGACTTCCTACACCGGAATTTTTCTGTCTTTAGGTGGATAGCAAAAGACATGGGCAGGGACACGTCCCACTATCCCAGGTTGCTCCAAGCCCCATCCAACCTGGCCTTGGACATTTCCAGGGATGGGGCAGCCACATCTGCTATGGGCAACCTGTGCCAGGCCCTCACCACCCTAATGCACCAACTTTCTAATATGCCACTTTTTCTAGCACAGTCACTGATATTTTCACTGGGGACCTGCCGTGGAGACTGCTGAGGAAGGAAAAGGGAAAAAAGGAGAAAAAAACCCCCAAACTATACATCAACAGGACAATTCTTACACTCCTGGATGTTTCAAGGACCCATCAAGGAGAAGGGAAAGCAGAAGTTGTTGAATTTATAGTTTTAGGCATTTCACCTTTAACCTTCCTCCAGGCAAAGGGCTATATAAAGATAAAACCCAATCTTTTTAGTAATATTATCATTTCACTGGCAGGAATATTTCTGACAAATCTAAAAACCAAAAGATTATTTAGGTCACCTTGAAAATTGGACCTAACCATGCATCATCCAATACATCAAGTCTTTAATAATGTTTACTCAGTATACTGAGTTTGGTTACAATCTATAATCCATTTTCAGATTCTTGCAGTGTTTAGTACCTTATGAGGAAAGCTCCAGGGTTTGGATGATGCTCTCCCTGGCAGAGGCTGGGCTTCCCTCTCCCCTGCTGCCCCATGGCCACGGGTTCCAGAAACAAGTTGTCTTCCTGCCCAAGGCGGCCCTCGCCCCAAAAGCACCAGGAACACCCTTTTCTGAGATCCTTTTTTGTCTAAAACCCCAGAAAAATCAGCCAACTTCCCTCCAAACCTCCAACATACACAGCACTGTGAGCCTTTGCCTCACGTTGTCTGTGCTACCAGTCCAAACTTCATCGTGTTTATTTACCTCAGTGCTTTCCCCCAACAGGGCCTTGGCCCTTTGACCTGAAATATCCCCCCAGTTTTGCATTTCAATAGTAACTTATTTAAAAAGTCAAGCAAGTTTTCATACTGGATTAGTCTATGACCGTGGCCCACCTTTGGGGACATCAAGAAGAACGCTCAGGGAAGATGCCTAAAATGAAACCGAAGCTAAGCAAAGCCCTCCACACGAGAGAAGGATGGGCTCCTCTTGACTGGGCATGACAGAGACCTCTACAGGGCAAGCTGAGGCCAAGGAGGTGACATTCAGTTCCCCCAGAAGGAGGATAATTTGGAAGCCATGAAGACCAGCACAGCAGCGCTAGGAAAACGCAGAAGGCTTTGTAAAAGCTCTTCAAGACAAGCTGCTTCTCAATTCGGCAGAGACTGCGTATCTGCTGAAGAGCCTGCCAGTGCCACAGTGCAAGACAAAACCATCTGATTTGGGTTCTTTGCTCCTCACTCATGTCTGAAAGGCAGGAGGGAGGGAACAGGCTGTCTCTATCCCTTCTTGACTTCGAAGCTTGTGATTTTCATCTGAAAAAACCCACAAATGCTCTCCATCTCCCCACAGTCCCAGTGACTGGAGCTATCAGAGAGCTTGGGAGACATCTCCTGTCAGAGCATGTGCCCGGCTCTCATTAACGCTAATGAGAGTTGTGTCCATGAAGAAAAGGGGCAGCCTCTTTGTCTGTGAGGGATTGGCTTTCAGAGCAAGGAGCTTGGCTCAAACTTGACCTACAATTTTAATTGGGTTTTGGGGCCTCGCCCAGTGAGTGGCTCCCCACTACGAATGCCAAAGAGCACAACACAACAGCACATCCTCTGGCACTATCAGTTTTTCAGGATCTGCCAAGGCACCAATCCTCCATCCATTTTGGTGGCTGTTCAGCACAAAAATTGATAGCAAGCTCTGACATAAAAGGTTCCAAACATCTTATATCATGGTTACTGTCAACGGCAAAAATTAGACGTTTTCCTTATTGTTTGAGGTCTTTCCAACCACTTTGTGCCAGGTGGTAGAACATCTTAGTGATAATGCTGTTATTTATTGCTTGCATCGTGCAAAGAGTCAAGAACCGCAGTCATGGGTGGATACTCAAACACAGCCTCAGACCCCAAATGTTCATAACCTCAGCTGTAAGAGTAACTCTAAAAATAAGCAGATGTATCAAAGGGGAGGGAAAAGGAGATAAGCAATTCACTCAGCAATGGCAACAGGGCACAACAACCACCTCTGGGGAGCAGAGTGGCACAGGTGTGGTGGGTTGGGTGCCCCTCCATCCCTGCTGTGGGGGCCCACCCCAGAATCTTCAGGGGAGTGGTTTTGGAGACATCCAAAAGCCAGGACATCTTCCCGCCCATCGCCACGAGGAAGCAGGAGTGGAGGTGGAGGAAACACGGAGAGAAATTTCTGTTACTCACCCATCACGCCACAAGAGAAGAGGGTAGGTCCTTGACTCATCTTTGGAGTGTGCTGCAAACAACCAGAAAAACTATTCACTGCTCACAGACTCGACCTGGGCACCAGACACCACCCTGGGCAAAGCTGCGCGGCCCCCGGCACACAGGAGAGCCTTCCATGGCTCACCCAGTCACTTTTCCTCAATGAAATCAACTCTAATTAAACGCTGTGCAAAGTCCTTGTCAAGGCCTGAGCTTGCAGATCAAGGGTTCTGCAGCCAGTCCTTCCCTCGGGGAAGAGCTGCAGCGAGGTCCTCGTCTCCCGGACCCAAAACTCTGGAGAAACTAAAATGGGAGCTGCAATTCAGTGGTAATCCTGGATCAGGCAAGAAAGCAGCAGAAGTGGTATCTTGAATCTCATCCAAGCCCATTAAGGCCTCCCCATCTAGGTACAAAGCAGCTATTTAGCTTTTTTAAGCATATAATATGTTTCTAAGGCAAGGCGTCCTCACCTCAGCACTTCTGGGGAGTCTGCGCTCAGATTGTGCTGATTTGCACTAAAAATAGGGGGAAATGCCACTGTATGGGTACAAAATAATCCTGGTTGCTTTTTACACTCTTTTTTTTCCAAGAATTTTCCTCTTGACAGCGTAAGAGACACCATCAGACTTCTAAAAATGAGCATGGATGGGTTCACATGTAATAAATCAATATGTTATCCACAGCTGCATGCCATTTCAGCTATGCCTGCAAAAACACACTTTCATACTAATTGTTCCTTTATTATCCCTAAAAATACCCATATTCTGGCTTCTGAAGTGTCTATCCTGGCAACACCATCCCATCTGGCTGGGGCTTTATATCATCTGAGGGAAGCACCAGCACGGCCTCCACGTTCATCTGCACTGCCATAATTGTGTTTTATCTGGCATTAGGCCACTGCATTCACACCTTCCCTCCTGATCCATGTTTTACATGTTGCCTGCTCACATAACCATGGAATCTCAGAATGGTTTGGGTTGGAAAGGGCCGTAAAGTCATCCAGTTCCACCTGGGCAGGGACACCTTCCATGTGTCCAGGTTGCTCCAAGTCCTGTCCAACCTGGCCTTGGACACTTCCAGGGATGGGGCAGCCACAGCTTCTCTGTGCCAGCATTGCCAGTGCATAATGAGGATAGTAATAATGATGATGATGATGAAAATAATAATAATAATAATAATAATAATAATAATAATAATAATAATAATAATAATAATGTTGTACCAAACAATGGCACCTGAGCAATCCAATAAAGGATCCCACTTCATAAACAGAAATACTGAGTACAGAGGGATAGGAAAGCGTAAAACAACCCTGGGGTGCAGACGTGGAGAAGGTAAATAAGGGTCAGTCACCTTTGGAGCACGTGCCACTTTTCTAGGTGAAGTAAGGATATCTCCATCTGTCAAGCCCCACCTTACGATGCATCAGTAGAATTAATCAGGAGGCAGAGGGGACGGGCAGCTGTCTCCAAGGAGCAGCCAAAGTGGAGCAAAGATGGAAGTGGGACAAGCCCCAGAGAAGGCAGGGGCTGTGCCAGTGCACATCTGTGTGCCAGCCCCAGAGACCAGACACTGTCTGCAAATGCAGGAGGGAGAGGAATCTGACTTATGTCCCATATTGAGTATAATTACCATTTTGTAAGAGTTTTGTCTTTATACCAAATTGGGAGCTGAACCAAACGAGCCCATTGGCTGTTGGCAGGGGATACTGCCCCAGTGCTCAGACATTTATTTCCTCTGGGTTTCGCGTTTTGGCCTTCCCCATGAAGCCAACAGAAAAACTCTTGCTGTCTTTAGTGGATCAGCCTTCTTGTGATCGTCTGCCCCAATTTAACAGTCCAGGCAACCCAGCAATTCACCTTGTGTACCCAGGACCATCCCTGCACTCTTGACCCAGCCCCAGAGCTGCGGGAAGCACTCGACAAACACGCGAGGGCAAAGTTTTGTGTTGCAGCTCTGCATCTCTGCCACCTGCCATCAGACACCCTGAGCACCCAGCCCTTCTCCTAGGAGTAGAAGAAACTACTCTCATCTGCCTCTCTGCAGCCGGTTTCCCTTCACCTGCCCCACACATTTCCCAGGGCAGAGCCAGTGTCAGATGTTCAGGTTCCCCCCTTCCCACCCCAAGCAGCAGCCACGGGAGATGCTGCCTTCCCAGCAGGAGCCAACACTGCAGCAAGGATATTCTCTTAATGTATCAATATTCTTCCCAAATTTCACCCTTTTAAGGCAGGATTTTCCACTGCCTCTGGCTTGCTCACCTTTTCCTCCGCCATTCACTGCCAGGGCAGCCTGCCTTCACCCCGGCACACTGTGCTCTCTGCCTGGGGAGCCCAGCTGGACAGTTTGTCATCCTCAGCAAACTCAGGCATTTATATTTCTTTTACGTTCAGAACGCCCATTTATGGCTCATCCTGCCAGATGCTTCCTGCTGTGCCCCTGCACGCCCTTATCTGAGACTCTCAGTGTACTCTGCCTTTAGGTCGAGTTTCTTCTCACACTGTGCCCATCTGTCCAGAAGCACAGAGGGGCAATGTCCACAGCCAGCCTTGCTTTGATGGCTCTCCATCACCCTGCACCTCCTCCTCATTTGCTCTGACCCTGCCTCCAGACAATGTTGCCCCTTATTTGCCCCTACCACAGGTACACTTGCCCCTCAGAGCATCCTTTAGTCTGCCTGCTGCCCCTCACTTGTTTTTTTGTTGTTGCCTGCTCATTCAGCATGGTTGGATTTGCGCCTCTCCAGGCTCACAGCCAATTTAACTACCACAGCACTGCCCTTCACCATCTCCCACTTAATCCTGCTTCCCACTTGCTCATCCTCCTATTAATGATGAGCATCTGTTCGCTGCCAGTGAAGCAACTTCTCACCTGTGTTATTCACAGCATTGATTTGATTTTTTTTGTACTGTTTATCCCATTGGGTGCTTACTGAAATCCACATATGCAAAAGCCACAGCACCCCAATCATTTACTAATCACCTGCTCCTTGGATATTAATGCAGCTTGGTAGAAATCAGTGCTACAAACCATCTAAAGATCCATCCCTGCAGGACAGAAAACCCTTATTACAAAGCTACAGCAAAGTTCTTGGAAGTAAAACAGTTTTGAACAGAGATTTCACAAAGCTTACCAGCTCAGTCCTGCGTGTTACAGAGTCAGCACCTTTGTTTTCCCGAGTTTTGGTTAAGATCATCACCATGGTAATGCAGTCCTGCCTCGGAGTCCATCACGGTCCAGGCAAAGGGTGCTGGCAGCTGGGGGCTGGCAAAACTCCTCTTTCAGTCCATGTTCCCTCAGGAGAGGCTGGGCCCTGCTGGCTCCTGGGCGGATGTGCAGGGACAGCCTCGGAGCGTGGAAAGCTCCCTGCACAGAGAGAGAGGAACAGCTTTAGAGGACTTGCCCGGAGGGTGGATGCACTGGGCAAGGGGCAAGCACTGCCCAAAGTTTTTTGGCAACCCTGATGGTCGTTGCTTGAGGGGAGTGTTTATTTTAGGATCCTAAACACAGTTGGTGCCCCTCTGCTCCCCATCAGCAGAGGTGTTTCGCAGGATGGGGCACCCACAGGAGCTGTTGGAAGCTCACAAGGTACACAAGGTGATCCACAGGGACTCGAGTATTTCAGTCAAATTTATAAAGTTTCCTCTGAGTTCTCCATTTGAACAAGGCACTCACATCCCCTATATTGAAGATACCAAGACATTGAAAGAAGAGCTCGTTAAAGCTCCAGGGCTGATCTCGCAGAAGCCCTTGCCCCCTGAGCAGCTGGGAGCAGACGTCCTGCAGAAAAAGCCTCTCCAGCATCATTATGGCTGTGAAATCCCCCGGATGCCCCTATCCCACCCCAGTTACTCCATGATTCCCAATCTATGAAGAGCTCTCTAGGGCAAAAAACAAGGCAAAGAGTTGCCTGGAAGGAAGGAGAGACCGCTCCTTGCCCTGAAATCCTAAGGGCCACAGCACGCCTCCGGATCCTTACCTATTTCTTAGGTACTTTTAGGTAAGAAAAGCTAAGGCTGGACAACAAGGAGGCTCTTCAAACACAAATGGCAAGCCAGGCTCATAGAGCACTGCCCAGCCCTGACCATGAGCCCTGCCTCACCTCCTGGCATCCTCCCCAACAGACTTATTCCCTCGTAAAGCAGACAGATTGCACCTCAAATCTGATTACCGAAATCAGCGTTTTCCCCAAATCACTCCCCTAATCCTGTTTCGCTATTTTGCTGCTGTGCAGTTAATACAAACAACCAAACCCACCACTTGCACAATCCAAAGAGCACAAAACACTGCTCTTGTACCATCCAGTCAAAGCCAGTTGTGATATTTAGGGGCAACAGACGAAAATATTCCACTAAGTATTAACCCTTATTCCAAACTGATATGGCTGCTCTTCCCAGCTCCTAAATCATCCTGTCTGTGTTTACTTGGATTAGAGCTTGCAGTGGTGTTAAGAGTAGCTCATTTAAAGGCCAGCTGGCTGGTAAAGAAAAATCACCTTCTATTATTTTATGAGGACAAAGTTCATCCAGAGTGCAAAGCCAAGATTGGGAATCAATACATTTTCCGAAGATTTACTGTTCCCAAGGGCGCCTGGCACAGTCTCCAGCTTTCTATGGGGTATCGGTGGACTCATAATTTACAGTTTACTGGTACCTTCATCATACACCTCTGGGCAAGCCAGTGACCAAATGAAAACTGTCAAACAGAAAAGCAAACATTTCAGAGTGTCAAAATGACACCTAATTTGTGAGCAGGGTTAGATGGGATATTGGGAAGGAGTTCTTGGCTGTGAGGGNAAGCTGTCCCTGGTCCTTACAGAGACAGGAGTGCTTGCTGCAGTGCCAAACTCTCTGTGCTGGGAGGACACCGGGGCCGCTCTCGGCACAGAGATCAAACAAGGGTTCAGAGCAGCATGAAAACAGCCAAGCACAGTTCCTCCTTGGCCAGGTATGATTTCTTCAGGAATAATTACCCTTCCCTAAGGTGATGGTTACTGCTGCAGCAGCAGACTCGGGGACACACCCGGGCAGGAGCAGCGGCAAGTCCAGGCAGAGGCTCCCTGCCCCGGCCGGCCG
This sequence comes from Edolisoma coerulescens, assembly GCA_013397115.1. Classification (NCBI taxonomy): domain Eukaryota; kingdom Metazoa; phylum Chordata; class Aves; order Passeriformes; family Campephagidae; genus Edolisoma; species Edolisoma coerulescens. Next base: position 678,296 of record VWZW01003304.1, read on the forward strand.
GGATGCAGCACACAGCATCACACCTCCCCTCTCCCTGCTCCTCTGTACCCCTGCAATTAACACAGCCCTAATGACAGGCAACACAGCAAACTGCTGGCAAGCTGGCAGCCACCACCACCCCCAACGTCGGGGCCGAGGCGCACTTGCAGGTATCAGCAATTTTGACCACTGCTTAGTTAGGTTTTGGAACCATCCCCATGGAGAAACTGCAGTGAAAAGGGAAACTTTCCAGTGAAATGTGATCTCTGGCTCCCCATCCTGCCCCACAGGGCTCCTGACGCACGGTCCTGCCCTGTCACATCCTCTCCATGCAAACAAGTGCCATGGGACACAAACTGCAGAGCCGGGATGGACCCTGTTGATGCTGAGGAGGAAACCACTGTGTATTTATAGGCTGGACGCTTTCACACACACACACACATGCTAATAAAAAGATACTCTTCAGGGACCATTAATTACTTTAAGAAATGTATTTCCTCATTTACAATCAGATAAAGGAACTGTCTTCATCATGATGTCAAGGTTAAGTTTAGACTCGAGCCATGGCCACTGGGATTGACACAATCTCCTGAGCTGCAGGAAGTGCCCACGAGAAGCTCTAGTGCACAGAGACCCCCAAATTTTAGCAAACCCTGCTTTCTACAGGGTTCAAAACACAGACCAAGCAGAAGCCTCGTGTGATCTTTGCAGTGGCAGAGGTGGGAAGAGGTTTCTCTCAGAGCTGCTTTCTGGACAGTATCACAGACATGGAGAGTTGGGCTTGGAAAAAACTAAGTCAAATGATCCAGCTCTCATCCATGGGCTCCAAAGGTAATGCTGGGGAACAAATATGCTCCTTACAAGGCACAAGCACAGCCCTAGAGCTGCTCATGGGGGACAAACAGCCCTGCCCTGCAGGGAGGTCCCATTCCCCACCCCACAACTGGTGTTCCCACAAGCACCACTCACAGCCATGCCCTGTTCACCAGCTACACTGAGCTGCACAGAAAACACCTCAGGATTCAGCAAACTGTCTGTCAGATGCTCTGCCCTGCCTGGAGGGAGCCTGAACAGTGACCAACAACACACTCCCATGCACATTATGAAAAACTTCCTCACAGAAAGGGTTAGCAAGCCTGGAGTCCCCAACCTTGGAGGGATTTAAAAGCCCTGTGCATGTGGCACTCGGGGACATGGGTTAGTGGTGGCCTTGCCCATGCTGGGGAAACAGCTGGACTCCACGATCTTAGAGGTGTTTTCCAACCTTACCAACTCCCTGATTCCACGGTCTGACCCCCAGAAACACTCCTCATGAAGACGACTGAGGCCCAGCATCACACAGATTTCCACTTGCTGTGGGATCACCGCCCTCTGCACAGAAAACATTCAACCCCTGCCCAGCTCAATAATCCATCTCCAGACACACACACTGACATAAAACCTGTTTACAGTGGAAAGGGCACACGGGAACGAGGAGCTGGAGCTGCATTTTGCATACTGATACACCTTGCAAGCAGAACAGGGCGAATTCTCTCAGAATATAAACCACCTGCCCCTGCTGAATTTTTAATGCTGATCAAAGTCTCCAGTGAAGAAGCCACGACCCAAGCAGGACCCCACTCCCTATCCCTGCCCCAGCACCATTCCCTGGTTGTGCTTGAAGAAAACTGCTGAGCAAGGAGCCACTGTGATTTCTGGGGTTTATTCAACGCGGGTTAGACCCACATGTCTGAAGGACCAAACCTAATCCCTCTGGGCCAAACTCTGAGCACGATTCCAGGGCTTCACCACCCTCCCACTCTCATCAGGGAAACAGAAATTCCCTCCACTGTGCACATCTTGATTTCTCCGTGCAGTCAGAGCACTGTGGGGACCAGGCACAGCACAGCTGGTCATCCCTTCCCAAACCCCACAGGGGCCCACAAAGAATTTGGGGAAATAGCCAAAATTGGTGACTGTAATTGAAAATTGTGGGGTTTAAGGCTTTCTGCAAGCATAGCACGGCAATATTCACCCAAACTAAAAATCATGCCTCTCTCCCCATCCTTCCACTTCTCAGAAGTGATTTGGGGCTATGCTGAATCTCCTCATTGCACATCCTGTCACGCCCTCAGGGCTTTGGACAATGCCAAGGAGTACATCTCCAATTCCTTGATTTATTGTGTTATGAATTTGGAAAAAATCCATGAAGTCTATCATTTACATGTAGCTAAGTCTGGGTTTATTTCCTCACTCAGGCAATAATTTGCCTTCTGCAGCAGGGCTGAGTGGGCTCAGCTCTAGGCAGTTTGTTCCCCTTGGCTGAGCACTATTCTATGTCATTAGAGAATATTGAGTTTATTTATGGGATAAAAACCTCCAATAAACGTGAAAGATGCCATTCAAGGCCCAAGAAGAAATCTTTACACTCTGAAAATGCCCCATGGACTAGTCTTGAGCAAAGAGGATCACGAGTCAGCGCACGTGACTTTCAAAGGACGAAATTTTCACGGAGGCAGCCGCTTCAGGATTGTCCCCTGGGACTCTGTCAAGAGGAAAGAGCTGCCCCAGGCTGCCCAGCCTTGGCAGGAGAAAGGCTGCAGCCCTGCCCATCTCACCCTGAGCCTGCAGTCACTGCCTCCTGCTCCACAGGGTCTTCCTCAGCTGCTGGAAGGGCAAACACCATGCAGGAGACCACGGCTCCCACACGGTGCTCCCCTCCTGCCCAGCTCCTGCCTGGCAAAGACTTGTGCTGCCCCATGCTCCAGGTACTCAGAGACTACCAGCCAAAGAAAAGGAACAAGGAAATGGTTTCCTCTGCCTCCTGCTTGCATCCAGACTAGACTTTTCCAGGGCTAACAAGACAAAGACACACTTTTAGCATTAATTAATAAGTAAAGGACTTGCCTGCATGTAACATAGCAAAGGGGGAGCAGTGTCTGAGGTGAGCATGGCTCCACAGGCCTGCACAGCTTCAAGAACCACAACACCCCAGTGCTTCTGACCAACAGCTTCACACAAGAACACAAGTTCTCACCAACACACCCAGAACTCACCTGTCCTGCCAGTGCAGGACAGCCTGGATGGAGCCGACATCTACAGCCACGCTAATAAATCCACAGCCAGAAGGAGCTCCAGGTCTCCATGACAGCACCCGTCCCACAGGGCCACGTTAGGAACCAAAAATGCCATGTGCAGCCACCATGGATGGCCACGTGCAACCTGGCCCGTGGAGCCTGAGATTAACCCTCCTACCAGGAGCAACAGGCACACCAGGGTGCTGCCCACAACCATAAACGAATTACGGAGCAAATAAAACTCTGTTATTTCAATCCGATCCCTTGCTCCACGTGCCTGGGTACTGCCTCAGCCTGACACCAAAGCCACACAAGGCAGAGGGTCCCCAGCACTCCAAACCCCAAACCACACCTCCAAACACCCCCAGTCTCCAGGGAGAGCCTGAAGTCCAAGCTCATACCCAGATCTACGTGCTTGGGTTGAACCTCAGCTGCAGGCAAGCTCTCAGGAAAAAAGGAATAAGAGGAATTAAGGAAAATTACACACCATCTACTTGAGTAAAAGGTTTATTGCCCCCGTGCTCTTAGGGAGTAGGAGTGGCAGGGGAATGAGTCCCGTACACACCAGCAGCAGAAGGACTGAAAGGACAGGGCAGGGGCAGAGGTGCTTTGTCTCAACATCTTTAGCTCGAAGGAAATGGTGCTGGCAGTGACTTTGCCTTTTCCTCCCTGGCAACTGAAAAGGAAAAGAAGAAAGCAAAATTAGTCATTGCAAAACAGCGACCAGCAAGAGAGAGGAGCAAGTGAGGAGCCGCGGGAAGTGACAGGACAAGGGGGAATGGCTTCAAACTGAAAGAGAGTAGGATCGGATTAAATATTAGAAAAAAATTCTTCCTTGTGAGGGTGGGGAGGCCCTGGCACAGGGTGCCCAGAGAAGCTGTGGCTGCCCCATCCCTGGAAGTGTGGGCCATGCAGACAGTGCGTGCATGGATGATCCCAGTCCCAGCGATCACAGAAATTACACATTTTCTTTGAGCAAACCCGTAATCGTTGCCTTTTCCACTCATTAGGGGACTGCTTCTACCTTTGAGTGGTATTTCCAAGAGTGGAAATACTGGACCAAGGATTGTCTCAGGAGAAGAGCAGCTGAAGCAGCAGCAGCAGTCCAGCCTGCTGGCCCACCAAACCATCTCACCTTTCTGTGGGTTTCCCCCGCCGCCCCAGTTGTGAGATTTATTACAAGAATTTGCAGTGGTCTGTGAGACACTGTGAGTGTTGGCCACGCTCCCAAAAGCTGAGGAATTGCTGAATTGAGAATTGCTTTGGCTGCTTAATCTCAACAACTAGGGATGCTGAACAAGGCAGCAGGGTCTGGGTTTACTTTTAATTACCGCTCAGAGCATGCTGCTCTAGTAAACAGACACAAAAACCCAATTCTTGTTTCTTCCTTATATTCTTTTCCCATATGCAGCCTGAGATGTCTGAGCTGGGGACGGTAAGTGGCCCCACCACACTGCTTTTACTGACTCACTTCTCCAGCATAAACAGCTTTAAATGGCACATGAACCCCTCGGAATACCTGTCTCCATGAAACAACATCCATCTGCTTACAGACACACAATAATGCCCTCAGGGTTAGCATCACTGAATGCTTTGAGATGGAAGGGACCTTAAAACTCATCTCATCTCATTCCATGTGTCCAGGGTGCTCCAAGCCCTGTCCGAGCTGGCCTTGGACACTTCCAAGGACGAGGCAGCTTCTCTAGGCAACCTGTGCCAGGGCCTCCCCACCCTCATTTAGGGGGGATTCTCAGCCAGCCAAGGCTTCCTTGCTGGCTCCAGAGCTCTCAGGGTCCCTGTGAGAAGCAAATCCTGGAGATGCAAAGCGAGCTCAGTGCTGCAGCACCGACTGTAATGCTGCTGCTCATCAGTGACCACCAAAAATCCACCCAGATAAAGCAGGAGCAAGATCTGGGACATCTCCCTGTGTAATTGGGGAACACTTGCCAAGAGCCACAACACCATCATCGCTGTCAGAGCCAATTTGGATGCTGCTTGCAAGTCAGATTTCTCCTTTCTCCAAGGCTGAGATGGAGAACAGGTAGAGGCTGACAGCCCTTATGGGCATGCCTGGATTTAAAGCAGGAAAATACTGGATGTGTGGACCAATTGCCAGACTCCACATTATCTTCTACCACCGCCCCTTTGTGGATAAATACCATAAAACTACAGAACCCTCACATGAAGCCCAGCAAAATGATCACTTAGAACCTTCCAAAAATTGAAATTATCTCCCTGAACTCAGCAGGCAGCATTACAAGAATTTCAGATGCTTTCAGTGGACGGTCCCTGTGCCCACACACAGGGTGACACACGTGCCTGCTGTCTGTCACCTGCACACCCTACACTGTTTGCATTAGACCAAAGTACTTTGGCTCTGGGGGTTCATTCCTCAGCTGAGAAATGGCTTTCAAAGAGCTCCTGGGCTCCTGAAAGACAAACCTGGAGCCTTTATTAATCCTCCTAGCGACCGAAAGGCACTTTTCCCTGCTGTTTGTCCATCCGTTGCCATCAACACCAGCAAGGGGAAGGCACAGTGGAGGGAGGGAAGGAGCCCTCGGGGGCCAGGAAACCTTTGCCCACACTGCCACCTCCATGTCTCCGTAAATTTCCGAGCCCTGCATCTTCCATAAATCCCTTTAACGAACGAGCAGCCAAACATCTGTGAGTTGTCTGAATTAGCGTGAATTTGGCAGACTGAACAGCAAACTCGCATCGCCCCGCAGCCTCCACGTTTCTTGTTTTCCTCGGGTTCATTAAATACACGACAATCTGTTAGCAGAAGACAGTTCCTACGTGCAGGGGCTGCCAAGGAGCCGGGTTGGATAGCTCTGGTGGAGATGGGGGAATGTGTGGGGAGCAGAGGGGGGCTCTTCCAGGTGCAGCAGGGCAAGGAGAGGACAGGCTTCACCCACCCTGCCTCCACGTGGCAAAGGCTGTCTCTGATGTCAGAGCCATCCTGCTGCAGCCAGAGCTGGAGGTGATTTTGGGAAGCTTCAAGGGGAACAGAGCAGAGCGTGGGACAAGCAGGGGAGATGCCTACGAAAGCCAAGGATGTCCTTCCTGCAGCATCATCCCAGCTGGGATGACTGTGCCACATCCAGATGGAGAAATCCAGGGTTATTCCTACCCGTGAGCAGAGCCCTGGGCAGGGGGCATCCCTGATCCTGGGGAAACTGGGGGGTTCCCACTGCTGCTGGGCAGCACGAGGCCCAGGCATGCAGGGAAGGCACTGCCAACACCCAGCCACAGCCAGGCTGGGCTGATGCTGTGATGGGGAGCAGCACTGGAGGCTTCGCCTTCCCTCAAAGGAAGTCTTTCGCTACGAGGGAAAAGTCAAAGCAAACACCCACTCACGGTGTTTACCCGTCTAAATCAAAGCCAAAGCAGCACTGAAACGTGCCCGGCAGCATTTCCACGGAGCCGTTCACTGAGAGTTTGGACTTGGCTTTTAGCTGGTGTTTTTAATATCGCAGGGAGACGCTTGCAGGGCTGGAATAATACGGAATCTGTTGCTGTAACACACTCCCAGCTCCTGCGAGGTGTCAGCAGCACGTAGAGCCCAAACTTCCTGCAGGTTTGGCTCCTTCAGGGCATCCCTGAGGGCCAGGAGCGAGATGCTTCCCATGGGGAACAGCCCCAGCAAGCCCGAGGTACCACTGCCCCAAAGCAAGGTACCCCACCAGGGGATTGCCCAGCCAGAAAAGTAATGCCCACAGAGGACAATTTTCCCAGATTTGGGATGCTTTGTCCCTGGAGATGCCCCTGATTCCCATGGAGTAAGGCAGGATGAGCTCCACTGTAGCTTAGCAGCCATAAAAGCCCAGATTTTGCAGCCCGTCTCAGAGGCTGAGGAAAACTTTAAAGAAGTAAGTGGAAGTGCAAACAGCCCCTGGTTTTATTTGGGCTGGCAGGAACACAGTCCTGCCCTGCGTTCCTCGGGGTCATTTATGACAGTGTGAACATGCAGTAATAAAGAGGAAAAAGAAATTAAAAATCTGCATTTTCCACCCCAAAGGTCTCCATCTCTGGACAGTCTCCATGTGTCCCTCTTTGTCTCATGCCACAGGTGAAAATTAGGAGAGAAAGAGATTCCTCTGTGCCACAGAAAGGGGAAGCCCAAGGGACAGAGGGGTTGGCCCCGGCAGCAGCGTGGTGTGAACCACAAAGCCCACTCCTGAAACAGCATCCCGAGGAGAGCTGACCTAAATGCTGCATCCCATCCCAGCTCCAAAGCTGCCAGGAAGGGAACCACGCCAGGTATTTTGTCAGTGCACAGACATGAATGATTGCCCAGGACAAATAGGGCAGCAAAAACGTCCACCTTCATCGCATGGAAAAAACATGTATCAACTTGCAAGCCTAATGAGTGAAGGGATTAATGAATCCTGGAATTTGTAAACCATTATGGAGCCCCTAAAATAATGCCAACACCTTAAATGAATGAGACTGCGAGTTAAACATCAGGCTCTGTTGGAAAACAAGATACAGGGGTTTTTATAGATATTAAAGACAACAAGAAGTCCCACTGACAACAACAGAAAAAATGGTGGAAACATTAGTCAGGATGCAGAAAAGGAAGAAATAGACAATATAAACACGACTGTCCGAAGCAGAAAGGAAAACGACACAGTCACATTTGTCAGGAGTAACCTGGGGTGATATTAAACAGGAGGCACTAAATATAGATCCTTCTTAAACAACAGCTCCAAACAAATTTACACCTTCAGTTTCGTAAGATCATGCCAAAAAGTCTCCTGAGCCATCACCACCGATGGCCCCCGAGAACAGGCACAAGCCAGCCTGGTAAATGTGGTGGGTGAGACCTCCAGCCCAGCAAGGCTCTGGTTTCAGTGCAAGGTCAGGGAGTCAGGAATCACAATTACAATGGAAGGAAAGAGCTCTCCCCTCACCTGAAGTCTTTGTGCAGGTGAAAGGGAGCGCTGGTGTAACACACCTCATTGAAGGGCACAGGAGGGGATGAGAGCTGCTGATAACGCCTGACTGGCCCATCTCAAACAGACCTGCAAGTGACTGGTGACACTGGCTGCAGTGGAAACTGTCACCCTATGCCATGCAGCATTTCTGGCAGTAACGGGGAAGGAAACAGGAAAACCAGTGCTGTGTAAGTGACTCGAGACCAGCAGAGCCCTAAATGCAGAGAACACCTCGGTAACACAGAGCAGAGAGAAGCCCCCAGCACAGCTGCTTACAGACATGGTAAGATACGCCTTAAAAAACTAAATTGCTTAAACACCACTCACCTCAAAGGCAGGGGCATGTTCCCTGGCTCCTGCATGGTGCAGTAGATTACCCAGGCATGCAGGGATATGTCCACAGGCTGGATAAATTTGGGGTCTGCAAGAGGAGAAGGGATGGTAGAGCCTCTGTGCTCTGCACTCCACGACCTCTGCAGGCACCTGGAGCCTCCTCCCACCTCTGCCCAAGGTCTGGAGGGGACTCCAGGAGTAACTGGGGGGCTTGAAGACACAGGTACAGTGCAAGACTGGGGGAACTGGAGTGGTGACTGCTGAGGATGACCTACCTGGCTGCCTCAGAGGGGAAAGGAGAGTTGGAGCAGGTCCCTCAGAGGGAGCAGACCGGCAGTGGGACACCTCCCAGCGCGGCGGGAAGCTGGAGCCACGCAGGTCCAGAGCAAGGGCAAAGGGGAATTTTTTCCTGAACAACACAGACCATAACCATTGCAATAAACTGCAGCACCACAAATGACTGCAGGGGGGCTCTCAGCCAGCGCTGCAGCTTTACCTCTGCACTGGGGGCCTTTCTAAAAGACACCGAATCATAGAATTGTTAGGTTGGAAAAGACCTTTAAGATCATCGAGTCTGTGCTCTAGCAAGAATTAACTCAGAAAATTACTAGAAATGGTGATACATGGAGCAGGCCCAGGAGCAGGGCTCTCCTGGCTCGCTGCCCTACACCCCAAGTGAGCTGCTGCACCCCGTGCCCAGCAGCCCCCATGTCCCAGGGTGGGACGTGCAGGGATCAGGAGGGTGGACTGGCAGAGCAGCTCCTCCACAGGCTGGCCTGGCTCTTGTCCAGCTCCTCCTGAAGCTGCCACCTTTATGGCGTATTGTGGGGTTCACAAGACAGGCACAGGCAGCACAATCCATCACACTGCAGAGCTAGAACTATTCCTTTAAATTAAGTTTCAAATACGCACATCTGAAACCTCCACGGGAAAGGTAATTTCTACCAACAACACAAACCACGCGCAACCGAAAACGCGGGTGAGAGTTTCTAAATGAAACATTTACATTTTGGCAATGTACATCTTCATTAACCACGATGCTTTCGCTCTGAGAAATACCATCCACGGCACTGCATGTCATTTGTAACACAGCTGATAATCCAATAATCACAAAATGGCCTGGATTGGAAGAGACTTTAAAGAGCATCTTGTGCCACTCCCTGCCATGGGCAGGGACACCTTCCACCAGACCAGGTTGCTCCAAGCCCTGTCCAAACTGGCCTTGAACACTTCCAGGGATGGGTCAGCCACAGCTTCTCTGGGCAACCTGTTTTTCTGAGTTAACAGAGAGGCTACAAAACCAAAAGTAGATATTTTTAATGCTTTCTGTATCTTTATAATTATAAAGGCTCTTCAGCTTTGGCACAAAATTGTAGCTTTTGGCACCTAGTTCATGGTATTAAAACTTGTCCTTTCAAAAATATTATACAATATTCATTTGTACCAGCTGGGACAAAAAAACCCCAAAGCACATGGTAACAGGGATAATAATACATACACCTGAAGTCATTTCACAGCACTGACAACTATTGCCCAGCACACCAGAAGGCTGTTCTCAGTAAGGTTAAGGCAAGCACAGAAACACAAAAATCACAGTGATTGTGACTTTCCCATATCATTTGAAACAAGAAATGGCCAGCTCCACCTGGCCTAACTGTGCTGCCAGGCTGCCCTAACCAGGGAAGACCACTTGTCTGCATTAATGCCTTTTCCTTATAACTAACATGTCCCAGCGGTGCAGAATAGTGACGATGGCACTTGTACAACCAGAGCAGAGGAGCACGAAGCCTTGTCTGGGGTCACTGCAAGAGTCGTCATGGGTTAAAGGACAAATAAAAATATCTTAAATGCAAATAAGTAACACACTTTAACTCATCCCCTTGGCTTTAGGAGCAGGATGAGGGGTGAGCCTCTTGACCCCCCGGTCCAGACCAGCCGCTGAGACCAAAGCCAGTCACTGATGCACCTTGGCAGCCACATCCTTCTGCACCAGCACCTCCCCAAGCCCTGCTTCTCCTCAGCCATCCAAAGGACTCCTGGTCCTTCCTTTCGGGGGCTGGTTTTGAGCAGAGAGAGGGAGAGCAGGTTTTCCAGCTGCCGGATCACAGCTTGCCAGATCCCATTTTTTACAAACCCTAGGAGACGTTGGGATGTGTGAGCGCAGAACGGCCGCGAAGTCAAACTCCTCTTTCACCACGGCCCCGTACCTACCACACAGCCAGCCCCGAGCCCTGGCTGCTGACAGCAAAAGCTATGGCCGGGAGCCACAAATACAGGGAATGATGTAGCCCAAGGGATGCTTCAAATGGACTACAGAGGAGTGACACCAATGATGCTGCTATATTTAATCCTCTAAAAGCAAAAACCATGACCAAGTCTCCCTTGGGTACACTTTTAGGGGGGAGGTACAGAAACTCAATGCACCAGAACAGATTTTTTGCACTCACTCAACCAGTTCTTAAAATATTACTCAAATGAAGTGATTACTGAGCCAAACTCGCCTGGTATTTCCCACCCATCCATGCAGGGACCCACGGCCTGCAGTGCTGGGAGCAGCCACGCTTCACTCAGGGTTTGGTGCTGCTCCTCCAGGTCAGTCTGATGCAGTTTACTCCTCCCTGCATTTCAAAGAAGCTTCTAACATATCAAATCTTATTAATCTCACATAGCATATGTCAGATGCATAAGATGCAATATCACATGTATCCAACGCCACAGGCTACAAGACTCATGGATAAACCACCTGAAGCCAGGAGAAATTCTGTCTGGAAGTTAACTGCACCACCACACTTCTTAATTTTCAATTCCCATTGATGCCCAAAGACTCACACGTCCACAGCCCGTACTGAGACACACCATCCCAGCGAGGTTTCAGAAACAGGCTCTTGCTTGGGAATTTTTGCCTCTCTAAAGGCAGCCAACTCAGAAGAGTTTGGGAAAACAAAATTGCCTGTGGATCTGCTCCCTCCAGTTCCCTGTAGGCAGAGCCACATTCTGCATTGCCGCTCTACAGAAATAGCTGGGTCGCGGGCAGCCAGGCTGCAATGGCGGGCACGGAGTGTGACCTTGGAGAAGTCCTTTTTCACAACTACAACACGGCCACCGCTCGTAGGGAGACTTGTGGGCAGAACCAGAGCTCCAGGGCTCGGGTCTGCCAGTGTCCTGACTGCTTTCAAGGAATTTACAGAAGGCCTCATCCCTAAACAAAGTGGTGGCACTCATCCCGTGCCATGCAGGGGATCGGGGACAGGGGCTTCCCCAGGGGGGAGCAGCCCATAGGCTTCATGGCAGGCTGGCAGGCACAGAGGAGTAGCATGGTGGAAAATTCCCTCCTCTTCGCCCGATTAGTTTATATTTAGCTCTCTGAGGAGCAGGCGTGCTGGAGGAGCTGTTGTTTTGGGGATATTTTTGCCCAGCCCCGCAGGGACCCCTGCAATGGGGACTGTGGCTCCCACCACCGCACCGGGCACGTGAGACCCACGGCAGTCACTCTGCTGCTCGGCAGACCTCCTTTTTTTCTCTAGTTCTGTTTCCCCGAGTCAGCAGGCTTGCTTCCTCTTCCTCCTCCTCCCCGTTTTGGGAGAGAAAGGAGCAGAAAACGTCAGCCAAGAAGTGAGCTTGCTTGAGGAGCTACAGAGGAGCAACCTCCCAGCTCCTCTGCTGCCCTGGTCCCCCATGGCCATGGGAATAAAACTTGCCTTTCTGAAGGTATTTTCACTCTAGGAGAGAGCTTTGGTGAGTGCAGATCTGACACACAGGCTCTGCTTGCCCTCTCCCTCCCCTGGGATGTGAGAAGGAGACTCGAGCCCGCCAGGCTGAGCTCTCCAAACAGCTACGAGCATCTCTGGCACCTCGCCCCGTCCCAGCCCGTTGGTCCAAAGTCTGCCCTGCCACAGATTAATGTTCATTAGGACCATTTCCCAGCAACATCATTTGACAAACCACGTGACATGGGAGGGGGAAGGGAACAAAACCAAAATCACCCTTTCAGCTTGGGGTGTCCCCTTTTCCATCTGAGATTTTACAAGGCAAGTGCAAACCACCTCCATCCTGACAGATGAGAGAAAAGAAAAGAGAAGAGAAGAGAAAGAAAAGAGAAATTTTACGCAACACTATAAGAAAGAAAGAAGAAAGGAAGAAGAGTCTCAAACCACGCAGCTGCCATTTGAGAAATCAGAAATCAATCAGCAATAATAAACAGACAAATGGGATAAAGCTCATTCCCCTCCCCACCCCATCAGGACACAGCCCGTGGTGTCAGTTCTGCACACAAATACAGGTGTTTTGGCAAGAAGTGGTGTGTCTTGTTCTGCCTATGCTTTTGCTGAAAGTGGAGCAAGCCTTTGCTACCACAAAAAAAAAATTTATTGCATATAATTAACCAAAGCAGATCTGGGGATTTATATCGGTATATGTTTGCCTATTTGCATGTGTGCATATTTATACACATGTATTTATTTATGCAGGTATCCACAGCTGAAAATTAACCTACATTGGTGCTGGCTCTGTCCCACAGTCTGCTTGATCTCCAGACACAAAAATTTGGATCTCACTCACACAAATCAATTATCTACTGAACTGATTTGCACAGATTTTCTATGCAAAGTTCTGCATTTACAGCAAAAGGCCATCTGCTTTCTATAACCAATGTGGTTCCTGGACACCTTGGCCCTGTGCAGAGCTGGAAGTCGCAGAAGTTTCCCTCCCTCCTCTGGGTTGAAGCTGGAAGTGAGAAAGTCTGGAGCCAGGGATTCAGCTGCAAACCCTCCAGCACGCGTGGCCGCGCTCCACGTGGCCGTGCTTGGCAGGGTGTCCTTCCCTCTGAAGCGGAGAGAAGGAAGCAATTCCACGGCAGGTTGTTTTGGCTGGGTTTTTCCCCCCACTTTGGGAAGCGAGGAGGCTGAGTGCTTCTCCTGATAAAGTGCCTCCAGCCCTAATCCTGCCCCCCTGAGCCCGGCCGTGCCAGAGCTGGGTGTGACACACCCACCACCACAAGCATCCTCAGGCTCCAGAGGACTTTCAAAAACGAAGGAATAAATCAGAAGCTCACTTCAAACCCGCACCGAGCCACGACAGGTAAGGACAGAGCAAACCGCTCTGAAATTCAGGTTTTTTACTATCACTCTAATTAATCTGTTTCATGACCCACCCCAAATATTTTCTCTAGAAACATTATCTGCACTGTTTTGGGGTTTCTTTATTTCTTTTTCCAGCCCTCAGCCAAGCCCTGGTAAATATTTCTGCCCACGACAGAGGCAGGCCAAGGGAATCTGGGCTTTGTGATGGCAGCAGCATCTCCTGTGCTCGGAGATACCCGACACCGGGCAGAGATGCTCACAGCCCTCCGTGTTTTTACTGGATTATCGCAAGACACTGCTACCTCTGAAATTTGCAAGTAGTTTTTAATCTGTCAAAATAGGCTTTTATTATTGCTTGAGGATTCAAAAGGAAAATATGCACATCTGGTTTCAATCGCCAACTGAAGTTTCGTCTATCAGCCTGTTTCATAACAAATTACGCTTACTTTTCACTCCAGAGGATTTCCTAAGGAGGGGATGAGCTGCCAAGGTACACCAGCGTCTGTGGAGACCGCACGGCACCGAGAGGCAGCGGCACAGCTCAGTGACAGGCACCGCGCTCTTGCAAACTCTCTCTGTGTCAAGTAAATTAAAATTAGGGAGGAAAAACCCCTTACTCGTGAAATCTGTACAGCTGTACGTGAAACCTTCACGTACCTTAGAACCTGATCAACCTGACGTCACTGGATGGAGAAACAAGACTTGCAGGCTTTCTAGGACAAAACTGCCCACTGCCAGGGCACTTCGCACAGCAAGGAGCTGCCGTGTCCCACCGCAGCAGCGTCGGGCGCTGGAGACGCCCCCGGGGACCGGCCTGTCCCCCTCTCCTGCTGCCCTGAGCTCCCTCACACGTGCCAGGGGTGAAATCCGAGGCACGGCACGGTGGGAAGCGTGCGCTGGCCCTGGGTGAGCTGGAGAGCATCTCTGCGGGGATGCTCAGCCGCAGCCGCCCTGGGCTGCAGCCCCCCGTGAGACCCCGAACCCGGGGAGCTCTGCACCGAGCCCGACGGCACTCGAGTTTCAGCCCCCTTGAGCACCACTCTCGGCCCGGAGAAAGGAAAGCACGTGTTGATCCTTTCGCAGGAAATAATTCCAGTGGCAAAGGCAGAGGACTCCGAGCGGGTGAGGACCGCTCGCCGCCCGCTCGCCAAACTCCGGAGAGCCGCCCGTCCCCGCACGTCGGGCTCAGCATCCCGCAGCCCCCGCCGCTCCGGACACACATCCCACCGCTCCNCCCGCCCCCCGCCCCCTCCGCCCGCCCAGGCGGCTCCTCCGCCGTGCCCCCCGCTCAACCCGGGGCGGGGAGAGACCCGACGGCACAAAGGCGGACATCGCCAGCCGGCTCCACGGGGATGCGGTGGCGGCGGGGGGTACCACCCTCCTACCCCATACCCTCCGTGCCGCCCCGTCCCCGGGCAGGGGGCACCGCCGCCCTTTGTCCGCTCCCCCCCGGCACCCCCCGGGGCGGCACGGCCCCGCTGCGCTCCGGGCATCGCTTACCGCGCGCTTCCC
>VWZW01003304.1:694225-711312 GCA_013397115.1 Edolisoma coerulescens
AGGAGGAGGAGGAGGAGGAGGAGGAAATGCGCTTGTCACTTCCTGAGCGGAGCCAGCGCGGGCAGAGCCCGGCCCGCACCTGCGGAGCGCCCGCCCCGGGGACCCGCGCACCGGAGCGCTCGCTGCGAAGGGAGGCGGGGGAGACCCCCGGCTGCCGCCCCGAGCGGGCATCCCCGGGGTTAAACATCGCCAGAAAGAGCGTGTGTAGGGGGAAAAGTTCCAAAAATAATAAAAAAGGGGGCTTCGGGCAGCGATGCCTGACGGGGAGCGCGGGCTGGCGCAGGCAGCGCTGCCGCGGCATCAGCGCCCGCACACGGCCCCGCAGCGCGGGATGCTGCGGGCGCGGCTCGCGTGGGGCTCCGCGGCCCGTTCGGAGGCCGAGAGTGACTCCTGGTGGCACGGCCGGCCCGGGGAGGAGCAGGAGAACTGGACTCCATCAGTAGCTCATTGAAAGGTCCCCGCGAGGAGAACTAGCGCCCAACTTTTGGCACATCACAGATGGACACCGTGCGCCCCTGCACCCACCGGTGGATAAAAATCCCACTCCTTAATTTTTCTCCCTTTCTCGTAGAATCGTTGACTGGTTCGGGTTGGATAGGACCTTTAAAGATCATGTAGTTCCACTCCCCTGCCATGGGCAGGGACACTTTCCACTATCCCAGGTTGCTCCAAGCCCCGTCCAACCTGGCCTTGGACACTCCCAGGGATCCAGGGGCAGCCACAGCTTCTCTGGGCAACCTGTGCCAGGGCCTCAGCACCCTCACAGGGAACAATTACTTCCCAATATCCCACCTAACCCTGCCCTCTCAGTTTAAAGCTCTTCCCCCTTGTCCTGTCACTCCAGTCCCTTGTCCCAAGCCCCTCTCCAGTTCCCTTGAAGCCCGTTTAGGAAGGGGCCATGGGTGCTCCTCAGTACTGAGAGGCACATCCGCTTGGCTTCACGTGGGAATGGCCTTTAGCAGCACTGTGCTCTCACAGTGACATTTTCCATCCACCCAGGCTGCACCGCGCACAGCACGCGGGCTCCTTCCGAGAGCGAGCCTAACGAGCGAACAAGGAAACTACATGACAGCTAAAAGGAAGATTTAGGACTCATTACAAAACAGAGCCTAAACATTAATCTTAAACATATGCGAGCAGACAACACAGATATCATCAGGAATGAATCTGGGGCTGAATTTCATCCGCCCGGCTGGATGGCCGGGCACGGTGCTGGGGATGGCGTGTAGGGACAAGTGAGGGACAAGTAGGGGCATGAATGGTAAGGGAAGCTGTAGCTGTGAACTCAGCAGTGCTCCAGGTGTCCTGCCCTGCTGCTGCACAGGCCAGGACAACAAGCAACTGTCGAGGAAGACTTACCAGTTAGTATTTGATGCAGTGAAGAAGTAAGAGGGAAGCAAGCAGAAGTAGCGGGCGGATATTTAACGAGGGAACAGCTCCCACCACCACAGTGAGGGCTGATCTCAGCAAAACTGGCTCCGTGCTCAGTACACAAAACACTAAGCAGGAGTGGCCAGTCTGAGTGGGCGATGAACAGGGAGAAGGGTTTGATGATGTGAAGAGGCTTTTGCATCATGTTCCTTCATCCCACTCAGTATTTGCTTTTCTTATCACGTGTTGAGACTGGTAGCAATAAAACACTTGCTAACTCCTTTTCCAGAACTTCGGGAATCAAGTCTGAAAATGTTTTTTTATGGTTTCCCAGTGGAATATTTCAGCAATAAAGCTCAGAGCGTAATTGAATCCATTCCCGTGGCGGCCCTGGGCTCCAAGACTCAAGCAGAAAGTTGTTTTCTGTCTGCTTCTGCAGCTCGCTCCAAACCCAGCATTTTCTGCCTCTCATCCTCTGTGCTTCCCAACAGATGAGCTGGCTGTGGAGAATTCCCAGCACGTGTGAAAGCCTGTTGCTGAAGCACAAACCTGTTTTCCACAGACAGTATTTTCAGTAATGTTGTTTAAATAACTGGCTGCCCATGGGTCCCTGCTCTGGACAGTGCCTTTTCCCTTTGTCAGAAGGGGAAGAAACAGAGATAACTTTCAAGCTTTAAAGAACTGGCCAAGAGAGTTTAGTCTTCATGGACAGAAAATTGATCCTGTTCATTTGTGAGCTGATTTGTGTTTTTGTCTCAGATGTCAGTGCCTTTGCTACCCACTGACTAGGAGCCTTCCTGATGGGGATGGAAACCGTGGATAGGAAAAAATCTAATGATCCCCACAGTCCTTCTGAAGTGATTCTGGGGCCTAAGTGACTAAGACATGTCGATGAAGCAGTGCTAAGCCCTGCGGATAGACAGCATTTCCTTCACTTCCAGTGCACAGGATTTGGCTGCAGTTACAGCCTTCTTTCCAAGTAGCCTTTCCAAGGCTTCGCTGTCTGCTCCAGTTTGTTGTTATTCGAGTCATATGCACCAAGGTCACCAATACTTTCAGAAATGTGTCCCTTTCACAGTGACCTACAACTCTGCACTGTCCTTCTGAGCACCTGAGCCATCCCAGTTATTTATGGGTTTATCCTTCTGCCTCTCCTGCCAGGCAAGGAACACAGGTAAGGGATGTGCTCAGGGCCAGAGAGCCACAGACTGATGTCTGGCCTACCAGCTGTGCTGGGTACCACGTACTCACAGGGGCATCTTGGCTCCACCAAAGGTCTCCAGGAACACAAAATGGAGACCAGCTTCAGAAGCCACCCTCCAGTTTCAGAAGAAATCCTCAAATTCACAAAATCTAAATAACAGCAAGCAGAAGTATTTTTAACAAATATTTCATGCCCAGGGAATGAGCACGTCTCTGTAATATGATCAATGTGCTGTGGGTCAGAAAGTACCTGAATCACAGATGCTCCAAACAGGTGAAGCATTGCTGTGCAGAGGGTTGAAATGAGGAGTGTAGTTCTGACTACATTTGGCATACGATGGGATTTCCACCAAAGTTAAAAATCCCTTTTTTATGTCACAGGCCATTTGTTGCACACATGCAACAGCTTTGCTGCCTCCCTCCCTGCCTTGGCAGAGGGTGTGACACCTGATCTGGGTGCCCCAGACTGGGAGCAATGGAAACATTGATGGATAAAATAAACAGGCCATGAAATACATATGTGAGCCTTTCTCTTGCCTGACTGTGCTTATCACGTTGTCAGCCACCTTTGGGTCTGAATTGGCTTAAGACAAGCCCACAGTTATTTGTCCATCATCCACAGAGCCCGAGGCAGCTGCAGACATGCCTCAAAGCATCACCCTACGTTGGATAAGCAGCAGTGCAGCACCCATGGAGTTGAGGAGCCCTGGGGTAGGGCAGCAGCCAGAGAGGCTAATTACTACTGAAAATTGGGGTGAAAGATCCTTCTGCTAGAATTTCAGCTCTCAACCCTATCAACAGTTGAAATTTCTCAATATATGTACACTCTCCCCACCTCTACTTGACACATGACACTGTCCATGGATAGCTGGCTGCTGCAGTGACTGGGCTGAGGTTTGTGTCTGTTCCCTCACTGGGCTCTATTAGCTCTGGTTCTCCAGCACGGACTCGTGCACTCGTGATTACCCAGAATTTATTTGTTACCTGGCAGCAGCTGGTTTGCCTGACAGCACTCAGTTTAATTTCCAGTAACACGGAAATGGGCTCATTTCAAGCGATACTGTTACCTAACAAATGGAAATTAAGCCGCAGGTTGGCTTTTCCCTTATTTGTGTTAAACAAAACACGCCAGCGTTCCTTTCCCTCCTTTGTCTGGAGGCTATAACACCTCATCCCCTTTCACTGAAAGCCCTTGGTAGCCATTAATTGCTCCTCAATTTAGCTGCCACCACAAGGGTTAGGTCATGCTCAACCTACTTGCAGCCAAGGCATGGGATGGAGCCGTGCACCACCCATTCAGGCACGGAGCAGGTAACGCTGTGCAGGGCAGCCTCCCCCTCCTCTTATCCCAGAAAAGGCAGCAAGCAACAGGAATTCAAAGGCAGATCTCCTTACGGCTTTGCAAAGCCCTGGCCCAATTATTTTCTTTGTGCTCTCCACGTATTTTACAGGAGATGATTCGATACGTTAAAATGCTTGCAGGGCCTATAAAATAAAGCAGTTATTGTTGCAGCAAGCCATGTTCTCCACCTCTCGGCATGCCAAGATCAGGAAAGCAAATCCCAGTGCCAAAACACTGAAAATTTTGCTGTATGTTGCTAAATACCACACTTAAAGATTTTGTCTGGTATGAAATAACATAAAATTTGGCACTTTTACACCAGGCACCCTGGCTCACAGCAGAACAGACACAGCAGAGTATATGTACAGGCAGATTTTCCTCACAATGGCTACAGTGCTGCCAGTGCATTCCTGGAATGTGGAAATACATGGAAGCCCCTGTCAGCGACGAAGAGAAGCATGCTGTGCCTAATGTACCAGAAAAGCTATTCAAGAACTCAGCCTTACATAAAACTAACTCCAAAGAGGCTGTCTCAGCTCAGCTTTGTCACTTCACAGGTGTCTGTCTGCTGTGCCCTGCACACCTGGCCTCACCCTGCACTCCTGGGTACAAACCCAGTCCTTCTAAGGGAGGGATTTCAGTTCATCCCCTCATTTGTCCATTCATTTGATTCTTTGGGCTCACAGATTGCACAGCCAGTGCAGAACTGACATCATTTTGATACAAATGGTATGAGAGAATGTTGTTTGCCCTTCAGAGAATCACACCTGAGATCTGTGTGGTGGGACATGCACTTCTTCACCCAGGTATAACGAGCTCTGCTGTAAACAGCAACTGCAGGTTTAAAAACCCAAATATCCAAAGTTCCTTTCTAAAATTGGTTGGAAAACTATAAAGTAAAAAAAAAACCCTGACTATCCTTTTGCTAAAAGTGTTAGATACCCCAAATCCTATGATACAATCAAGGCAGCTGGCTATTCCCAGACTTCGGAAATGATGTTGCAACACCGGGTTTGAATTGAAGAAGGTGAGCCCATAATGCAAACAGTTATTTCAGCCTGATGCTCTCAGTAATGATTTGAAGGAATATTCTCCTGATGGGACAGAGAGTCTGTAATCACACGCTGCATCACTGCTGGCCCTGTCTGGAAAAGCAGCTGCCATAATTCTGTTGGTGTTGCTGATGTAAGCCAACAGCTCTTAAAAAAAAAAATTGTAGCTCCCAGAAATTCTTCGTGTTACACCACAAAATTACACTGAGTTTCAAGAACAGAATATTAATTCCATATCTTCTAAGCCTTCAAAAAAGAAAAATCAACCTTTAAAAAACAGCCTATGGACAGCACAGCAGGCCAGGTTGGGGAGGGTTTGGAGTAACTTGGTGTCGTGGAAGGTGTCCCTGCCCATGGCAGGGGGTTGGAATGAGATGGTCTTTAAAGTCCATTCCAACCCAAATCATTCTGGGATTCTGTGACTATTCCTGCTCCTTAAGGACCAGCAAATGAACATGCCTCTCTTGTAGATAACAAGCTGGTCACCAAAAGGGACGTCAAGGAGGAAGGAAACATTAACCTTCCCTCTGAATTTTCTGTGTTCACTCAGTTGTGCCATGATTTTCACGTCTGGTATTTCTCACTTTTTAACTCATTTAAAAATGGTTATAGGAGTACTTATTTCAAGAAACTACTGTGATGCTGAAAGGGCAAAAGCTTTTTGTCTTGGGAACCCATTTACCTCACACTCTAGCAGAGCCCCATGTGTAGAAACTCTCCTAGAACAGACATCTCAAATCAATAATTATTTCATTAATATTGCTTGTTCACCTCTCTCAGATATTTCATCCTGACAGTTCAGTTCTGTGATAAGCCCCATAAAATTCCAGTGTAAAATCCTCCGAGCTCTTTCAGTAGCACAAACCCTGCAATGAATTCAATGGCCTCTCCCAGTAAATGCCTCAAAAGAGAATCCTAAACACAGTTTTCTTTGCTATAGGAGGCATCAAGGAGCAAGGTTTGAGGTGCACCAAGCACAGATGTTGGTGGAGGTGCTTTGTTTGGGCGTAGGCACTAAAAGTCACCCTCAATCTCCCAGGAATAAAAGATCAGTCCTGAGAGAATTTCATCCTTCATGAAATGCTGTCAATGGATGAGGGAACACAAACCCTTTCTGTTCTGCCCACGTTCTATGCAAAACCACTCTGGGAAGGTTTGCCAGCTCCGCAGCATCATCCAGCCTAAACTCAGTCCTGCAGGAACAGCCTGTGGGCTCAGCCACCTCTGGGATCCATGGAAGATGTTAGTTTTACTACCCACAGACCTCATATTTGACAGTGAAATCACATGCAGAGTTTTCAGATAGGAAAACAATAGAAGTAAAACATGTTTCAAATGCTGCATTTATTCTCCTGCATTTGGCCTGGCGTTGCAGCTGCAACCAAGAGTCACACAGCTGTGCAGTCATGAGGATTCCAGCCTTCTGGAATTACCATGAAGCACTCCCCCAACCTCCAGCAAAGACTTGCTCCTTCTAAATCACTGCTTATTCCTCTGCCTCATTTTCTAACAGTTTTTTTCCCCTGAAATGCATCAACATTTAGAGATCACACCATCAAGAACCTCCCGACAAGATGAACTGCCCCAAACCAAGGACAGTCTTTGGCAAGGCATTTCCAAATCCCAGCAGCCAAAAATACCCAACTGCCTAAGCCAGTCTGTGAGCAGCTACCTAGACTCCATTATCCAGAAAATACCAGGTTTCCAACAGAGCAGATTTTAAATAGTAAGCCTTGGGTTACTGTTGCCTTAAAATAAAGCTCCTAAAACATATTTTACAAGCATTTTTCTGCTCTCCAGTGACACCTGAAAGTGCTTGGGACTGAAGGAATATGCAAACTACAGATCAGATGCAGAAATCCTTATTTTCAAGCAATTTTAAGAAGCTTATTTTTTAGCTTTACGAATTATGTAAAAATACTACCCAGAGAACAAAAACTAATAATAATCAATTCTGTGAAGAGGGGAAAACAATTCTTGCCCTGAACCTTACATATCTTGTGGAATGGGAATCTATGGTTAAATTCCAACTAATTGATTAAAAGAAAATCCATGCCAGCCCTGATTTTATTTTCATTCCATGATTAAATACACATCATGCCTTCATTAGCAAAAATTACAGATGGGAATAAAACAGATGCCCGAAACACATCCTGCCAGAGTCCTTGACAATTAAAATTTCCTTGTATTAACTCTACCTGATGCCAAAAATGTCATAGGCTTTTTACTGAGGCTGTTATCAGCAGCGTACTTTGAATCCTTTGTACTACTATGCTAAAAAAAATCCTCAGTCTGGATTCCCAGTTCCATTTCCTAGCATTCCAACTGGCTGCTGGGCAGAGGAAGAACACAGGACTCCAGCAGTTACCCAAATGGTCACAAGCCCTTGGTTTTGGCACTCAGGTTAGAACCCAAGTCTGACCAAATTTGCAAAGAATTATTCTGGGACTAAATTTTTTCACCACTGCTGATAAACCATTCTCCCAATTGAATCTATTTCATTTTGCAAAAAGATGTGGCAGTAGGATTCCCACCTTGAGGACATCAATAGATGGATCACAGCGGGAGGACTCACCACTGGTCAAAATAATGCCTTGATTCCTATCCTGGGAAACACTGGAAGTATTTATTGACCCTTAAAGATCTCCTGGGAATGAGAAGAAGTGTGGAAAGTAGGAGAAGCAATTCCCTGATAAGCAGACATGACCTTGCCTGTGAAACAAAACCTGATTGCCTAAGAGGGCCTCCTTGATGTTTGAGAGACAAGTTTATTGTCACCTGCAAATGTGTTTGTCAAGGCATGAAGAAATCTCATTTTCCTGCCTTTCAAGCAACAGCAATATTCTGAGATTACAAAACAGAAGAAATGAAAGCAACGAAATTGAGCAAAAGGATTGCACACAGAAGTTAAAAAGATGTTTTTTAAAAGAAAAGGAACAAGGAATGGATAGTTATGCTTTGAATTCCTTTGGATTTATGCAGTTAAAATCCATCCTGAGAAATTCACTGGAAAACTTCTGGTCGTTGTGGCTCTAAAGACATTAATATATAGCAGGTTAATAATGAAGGAGGCATATGTCACACACCAGAGGCTGCAACATCACACCTTTATGTATTCATGAGATCAGGGAAAGGAGCTGACCAGGCATGAACACACTCAGGCACAGGAGACTTAAAAACACTCCCTCTATGGGAAAAGAGCTCAGCTACTTCAGAGGAGACACAGTTATGCTAAGTCTGAGAAATCTGAATTTAAAGTACCAACTGGTCCTTCTTTTTGAAAGTGCTGTGGTTTTTATATTCATTTCCCTCCTTAACAGCTACCTTCATGTTCACCTAAGAAAAAAAAATTAAAGATCCAGCACTTACATAGCAAAAGCTTGTTCCCTATTCTACTGCACAACAGAGAAATGAGATTTTTGCCTTGTAGAATACCTTTACCTCTATTGGTCACTGCTTACCAGCAGAAAAATTAAATATCAGATAATCTTTATGTTTCAAACACAAATATCATTCAGTTATATTGGTCTCTGTATTTAGCACATATGATTTCCTTCTCCCTTACAAACTTGCAGCTTCCCTAGAACAAGTGAGGTTGTAGCAAGGACAAAATTTATGGGCAAATTATGCAAAGCTGAAATGTTTCTAGGGCAATGTTTTATAGTCCCTTAGAGCTCCATACATAGTATTTTACTGTGCACTCAAAAAGCATTTATTTACACACGTGTCTGAGGTTTTCTGTCAGGTTTAAAGTTCAGACTTTTCTCATCTAATCTAATTTGTCCAAGATGGATGGCCTCACTTTTTTCCTTTGGAAAACCAATGCTGTAACACTGTTTCCAATTCTTCCTCCAAAGCAAAACTTGGGTGTTGGCAGCTCCTCCAGAATTTCAAATCCTGCCAGACAGAAATTGAAATGCTTTTATTAGAAGGAAGTCGTTTTATTCGCCTCTTGGATAACCCTTTGCAAACCATTCTTTATTCGTCTGGAAAACTTGCAAGTCAGTTAATCTGTGAGTTTATAGGACTGTATTGTTACACTGCACCACGGCTTTATACAGCTGAAACTCTTCCATGGATAATAAAAATCTTAGCTGGCTGACTTGCACAAATTAATGGCAGAAAAAGATGAGAACTTGCCAGTAATTTTGGTTCCCCAGAAGGGATGATTGCTTCAGATCCACACCGAGTTTCAAGCCTCAGGCATGAGATTCAGGAGGTGACTGGCATGTAAAAAAAAATCTCCTGGATGAATCAAAAGGGCAGCTGGGGAAGTGATAGAAAAGGTCACAGACTTGCCAGTTCCCCTAACCATGGGTAACAATGTTACCCTAATTTTGGCGCAATCAAAGTGTGAACTGGGTCTAGTAATCAAGGACCCAAAAAGTATCAGCCGGCCACACACACTTTCCCGGGGTAATTAGACAAAAATTCCCAACCCCCAAAGTGTCAGGAAACCTGTCCTCCTCTGGCACTGGCAAACACGGGAGCTGTAATTCCCGTGGAAAACAGAGGGAAGACAGGCTGGAGCATTTATAATCACTTTACCTCCTCTAATCCTGATCTGGGAAAGTCAATATGCTAACACACACATTAGAATTCTCTCATCCCTTCCTTCAGCAACCCCAAGTTGGCAGAGGGCTCTGTTCAGCTGCTTACCTTCTCCGAACTCGTTCAGCAGCTCCTCCTTGGTCCAGTTGCAAGAGGTGATGAGGAAAAAGCCCTCTGGTTTCAACACCCTGCACAGGGATCCCACGTAGAGCCTCCGCTTCCCCACCGCGTCCCTGGGGTGGAGGCTCACGGCGTCAAAAGTCCCCTTGTCAATGCAAATGTCAAAGCCTGACAGCTCAGCTGAGGGTGCCAGGAAGTCTTCTACCTAAACCAGAAGTCTGCAGCTGTGAGAACAATCTTCTACTCGGCAGCTCCTGAATCTTTAATACAAAGCAAGACTTTGGGATACAAAGCTGCAATCCTGACAGTGGGCGTGCTCAGGGAAGGGTAACTCGCAGTGCCACGGCAGCTCCTCTCTTCCCTACACATTGTGTGATGATCTGTTTGCTGTAACCTAAAGCTCATTCTTTAAATCATCATTTGTACTTTGATCCCTGCCACGTGCCAGGCACTGCACAAATGCAGAACAGACAGAGCCTGCCACAAAGAGATTTTACAGCTGACACACAGGAGCAGAGACATCCCACAGGTAGGGAGCAGGAGGGTAGAACAGCACAGCAGAGCTCAGAATGACAGGCAGCCAGAGAATCACAGTGTGGCTGAGGCTGGAAGGGACCTTTGGAGGTCATCTGCTCCTGTTCAGCTACTGGTAGGGATTCTATCACTTAAGGATTTCTTCCTCTACCTCAAGTCTGAAATGCAGAATGGAGCAGCTAAAATACAGAACTTGCCAACTGGTGAACCACTACTCTGCTCCCTGCTCCAAGCAGGGAAATCTTGTTAGCCCTAATGACTGTTACAAACAAAAAAAACAAATAAAGACCAAAAATCTTCCTGTAAATAGATTTATGTGGCTAGAGTTCTCTCACAAATGAATGTCAGAAGACGTCATTCATTTAGTACACTGAGTACATCTGAATATCAATTAGCTCATTTAATATTGGGCTCAATTGCTTTCTATTTCCTCAATTACCTTTCTCTCAAGACTTACCTTTAATTTAATGTTAGACATCCCTTCTTTCTCTCTCACTTTTTCTGAAAGCTGGATTGCAGAAGGTGAGTAATCAATCCCTGTGAGATTCATGTAGCCAGACTTTGCCTAGACAGAAGCAGAGAATCTTAATCAGTGTGCTAGCAATTGTTTTTCTCCAGCCAGTACATTCCCTAGCTAAAATCCATCTCATCTCTCCTCCCCTTAATAACAGGAAAAAAGCACAACCCACCTTTTACTCATTTTTGTATCTGTTACCATTACAAGAGCTAAATAGCTGAATGAGCTGAAATAATTCTGCCTAAATACCTCACCAAAAGAACTGGTGACTAAAAGCTGGTTTATGTCAAGTGGAAAACTGACCACAGCTGTGAAAAGTAACACCCTGGAGGGGAACAGGCTCTCTTATCTGCACCAAAAGTAACTTAGAAACCAGGAATTTTCAGTGATGAGGGCATGTGGCAATGCCAGATGCTTCAAAATAAGGAAAAACACCTCCCTGACACGTAACATTGGAGATCGAGCAATTATTTGGTTGATAACCCAAATTTTAAGAGCCAAAAGATGTAATACATTGCACTAGTACAGAAATCCACTGCAAAAGCATACATTTTTCTAATTATTCATGCTAATGCCTATTTAAATACAATTATTTGCATGCTGCCAAGTGTCTGTATCAGCAATTTTCAGGCAGGTTATGCACCACACATAATAGCACACAGAGACTTTGTTAATCTAAGTTTGTTGGAGAGATAAGGATAACTCAGCTTAGGGAACTCGCTGAGATCCCAGCAACCCTTTGGCAAAGCAGGTGGGCTCCTGGCATCAGCTGGAGCTGGGCACGTGGGAGGGGAGCAGGGACACATGTCCTCGCTCCGAGGTGGGAGCTGAAGGGACCAACTCGGGGTAGAAGGTATAAGCTCAGGGTATCCCACGTGTCAGTGGGTCTGGCAAGATCCAAACCTGATGGAAGAGCTCTGATTCTCTGGCCAGCTGCAGGCTGTCACAGCAGAGACAGGGAGGAGGCTGGGGTTTGGAAAAACACATGGATTGAAGCGGTGTTAAGCAACCAGCTGCGTGTCTGCTTGTTCCAGAGGCTGACACCTCAACAGCCAGGAAAACTATGAGGAGTTTCCACAACTGTCCTTCCTCCTTGCTGCAGCCCCTCAGGCCTGAGCCCGGTGCTAACCAGCTGTTCTGAACTGAGGGCTAATTGCAGCTGAACACAAAGACACTGTTGTTTGCATGCGATGGAGAACATTTATTGCTCAGGCTCCTGCCCACGTTCCTCGCCGGAGCAAAGCAGGCTTCCTCAGATGCCTGTGCTGAAGGTTTGGGGGTGGAGGAGGAGTTCCCACAACAGCTCCTCTGTTTGCAAAGGAAAGGCCTGAGTCACTTCAGGGAGTTCCCATTCACTCCTCTGGTCTCGGGGGCAGAGAAGGAAGGTTTAGAGATAAACAACATTCAGTGCTGCAGAACCTGTAGGGCCTGACTGTGACAGGAAGGGATCCTTCCCTCTTGTACCAAACGTGACCAGGCTGCACCCTGCAGCTGGACTGCTGCCCTGGAGCTGGCATTTACAGCACTCTGCTGCTGCTCCTTGAAGAAGCAGATTGAAGAGCAGAAGGGACTTTGGGACATTATCAGCTCTGCCCTGTGTTTGGGGCTGACACCCCCCCCTGGGTGAACAACCTCTGCTTCAGAGAAGTTCTTCATTTTTGGTGGCTCCCACGTTAGTCATAAAAATAAGAGGGGGCCAGAGCTTTCTGTGGCAGCAAGGTTTCCTCAGGAGAGCTGGAATTTTTGGAAGGCAAAAGAATTCTGTCACGAATCCAGGCTACCAGATCTCTGAAGTTCACAGGGGTAGGACCATGGCCTATAAAAAACCAGCAGAGGGTCCCACTTATGTACCCTCAAGTAGTTCCCTTGCAGAGAGGTGCTACTAAAGTCCTGTGTGACTGAGTTTTTTCCAGTATTGCCATTTCTATCCCGTGATGGAGTCCAACTTCAGTGGCAGGACAGTCCTACAGTAGCTGCCAGAAGAATTCCAACTTGATTTCCAAGCCTTGTACTAACACACAAAAAATTCCTTTTACATCAACTAAGCAAGTGAGATCCTGAATTATTTAGCAAAAATAAACAAGGTAACATTTGAGGCAACTTTTCAAGAGGGAACTGGACTGAAAATTTCCAATGAAAGCAACCACAGTACTGTGAGGTGCTTAATGTAAGGCAGGAGGGTGCTGTCACAGCAGTTTAATAGTTTTTGAAAGCCATCAGGCTGTCATTTTCCCATTATAGTACGAAAAACCAGTTTCCTATTTGCAAGTGGAGTCAGTATAAAATTGAAGTCTTACAAGTACAAATTTTCTGCTGGGTATTTCAACCATGACAGAGCTATCATTGCACTCAATGATCACCATTATTAGGCTAATTTCTCTTAGTGAGATGAGCCATTTCTGCTTTTGGTGACATAAATTCTCCTGTGCTGTGCTGAAGCAGCCAATCCCCACAAAGGCTTTAAAGTCTTTTAAAATCAAAGTCCTTGTTAAAAGGAATTCCAGTCCAAACCTGACTTTGCCTTCCTGAACTTCCAATTCCTACAGGAACTAATGGAGCTAATGGGGAATGCAGAACAGATGCTGTGACAGTATGACAGCCTCTTTCTTTACCAACTCCCTTTCAGTACAACACCAAAAAAAACCCATCAAAAACAGGAAAAAAAAATACTAGAACTCCTAAACATCTGCACAACATCATAACACTTCAGAACACACCCGATCAGATTTCCCACCCTGATAGAAATGGACACTTCTTTAAAAGAAGTGTTAACAACTTTTTAAGTCATTTACATAAAACCCTTGGTTTTACCTACTTTTTTACATCACTTGGGAGCGTTATTATCAGAACTGAGTGCAGAGAAAGGGTCTGGTTTTGCACATGAGGGTACTTTGTGAATTAGTCAACCTAATTCCCTTATCTGGGGGAGTTTACACAACAATGGGAAAAAATGCAGTTTTAAATGTGGGGAAACAGGAAGGTAAAGTTAAAACAAGGGATTCTCAGGCTGACTGATTTAGAGAAATACTTCAAATTTTGAAGCCTGAAGTATTGACACTTTTTGTCTTTCACACAGGTTACAGCTCCCTGTGATTACCACTGCCACTTGTGAGAACTCTATTTAACCTGCTCTGATTCTGTATAAAAAATACACAAATTTTGCAAAATACCAACCAACTCAACCAGTAAAACACCGTTCCCAGTCCCAATGTCAAGCACAGAGCTGTCAAGAGGGACCTCGTGCTTTTCCAACCACCTGATTATGCGCACCATGCTTTCTTCTCCAAACCTGGAAAAAACAAGGGCTCAGGTAATTAAACCAGAAAAAATGTACAAAAGGCACAGCAAGTTTATTTCATCACTCACTCTCTCCAGCTTTTGTAAAGCCCCTCTTACTGTTCCTGAAGGAACAACTGCCATAGCTCATATTCCATGTTTGCTTTGTTCAGATGACAATTAATCACAGGGCCTTAAAATTCACTGAAACACCAGCTCTGGGAGGTGAAAACACCCATATATTAAAAAAGGCAGCAGCAAGGACAACTTGTGTAGTTAAACCTGAGCTCAGGGATAAAAAGCAAATTTGTCAGTAACATACACCTCAATTACCAGCTCAATTTCTGTGTAATGACACGCGTCCAAGTGCAGCTGAGCAATCTGCACTGTGAAATTGGGCAAGAGAGGAACTGCTGGTTTCAGTGGTAAAACTCCCCATTGTTTTGTCAGCAACCCATGGAATTGCTGGCTGTGGTTTTGCAGTGTCTTTTATGGTAAAGAAACAACCCAAACACTCTGCAGGAGTTATTTTATTTACCAGATTTCCCCGGTATCTCCAATGTCTTGAAAAGTTTGCAGTTCTCTTTCGTATGCAGCATCCCAGCTGGAGTGGGGGGGGGAGAAAGGAGAGGATATCATAATTATTACTGGGAAATATTTAGATTAAAGAGGGACGGGAAGAAAAATTGAAAGATAGATTTAGGCTAGATGTTTGGAAGAAATTGACTGTGTGGGTGGTGAGGCCCTGGTCCTCAGCATAGGGAGAACATGAACATGTGGGAGACAGTTCAGGGAAGGCCTGGAGATGCTCCAAAGGCTGGAGCCAGGCTGGGAGAGCTGGGGGTGCTCACCTGGAGAAGAGAAGGCTCCTCAGAGCCCCTTCCAGGGCATAAAGGGGCTTCAGGAGAGCTGGAGAGGGACTTGGGACAAGGGATGGAGGGACAGGATGAGGGGAAAAGGCTTCCCACTGCCAGAGGGCAGGGCTGGATGGGATATTGGGAAGGAATTGTTCCCTGGGAGGGTGGGCAGGCCCTGGCACAGGGTGCCCAGAGCAGCTGTGGCTGCCCCTGGATCCCTGGCAGTGCCCAAGGCCAGGCTGGACGGGGCTTGGAGCAGCCTGGGACAGTGGAAGGTGTCCCTGCCCATGGCAGGGGGTGGCACTGGATGGGATTTAAGGTCCCCTCCAGCCCAAAACACTCCACGATTCTACGAAAAGGCAAGAAGGCTGCATCCTGTGTAGCAGCGCCTTTACAGAATCACAGACTCTCTAAATAAATAAATAATATATAAACCAGAGACGGCTTTGCGTCGGGAGGTACCTTTAAAACCCCTCATTTTCACTCCCCGTGCCGTGGGCAGGGCCGCCTCCCCCAGAGCGGGCGGCTCCGCGCCCCGTCCCGCCCGTGCCCGCCCCGGGGGCACACCCGGTGCCCGGCCCGTGCCCCGGCACTCACTGCTCCCTGGTGCCCAGCACCGAGGGGCTGAAGGGCTCGTCCCCGGCCACCGCCATGCCCGGCCCGCCCCGGAACCAGCGAGCGCTGCGGGCGGAGCGGCCGCGGCCGCTCCCGAGCGGGAGGAGCCGGGCTCGGTGATCCGCGTGTGAGGGGGGCACGGCCCGCTCGGAAACCCGCGGTGGTCTCTGGTCCCTGCGGTTCTGATCGCTGCTGCCACCTAAAATCCCGTCCTGGGAGTGTCCAAGGCCGGGATGGGTGAGGCGGGGAGCGACCCGGTCTGTGCAAGGTGTCCCTGCCCGCGGCAGGGGCTGTAAGTAAATGGTCTTTAAGGTCCCTTCCAACTCAGACCGTTCCGTAATTCCATGAAAATCAGTGAGATATTTAAAATAACTGTTTATTCTTTTCAGTATTTATTCATTGCGAATGTCACAGACGTTGTTGCTGTTACAAGGTTTATTGCAAGGTGTTCTAATTAAAAAATAAGAGTGATAAACAGCCCTGCCGCACACTTGCCTCCTGTACAGCTCCGTGTGTGTGTCATAGGGCATGAGAACAACGGAATTGCTCCCCAATATCCCATCCAACCCTGCCCTCTGGCAGTGGGAAGCCATTCCCCTCATCCTGTCCCTCCATCCCTTGTCCCCAGTCCCTCTCCAGCTCTCCTGGAGCCCCTTTAGGCCCTGGAAGGGCTCTGAGCTCTCCCTGCAGCCTTCTCCTCTCCAGGTGAGCACCCCCAGCTCTCCCAGCCTGTCCCAGAGCAGAGGGGCTCCATCTCCCTCATCATCTTCGTGGCCTCCTCTGGACAAGCTCCAGCACATCAATGCTCTTCATGACAAGACAGACATGGACCGTGTCCAGGGAAGGGAACGGAGCTGGGGAAGGGTTTGGAGCCCCAGGAGCGGCTGAGGGAGCTGGGAAAGGGGCTCAGCCTGGAGCAAAGGAGGCTCAGGGGGGACCTTGTGGCTCTGCACAACTCCCTGACAGGAGGGGGCAGCCGGGGGGGTCGGGCTCTGCTGCCAGGGAACAGGGACAGGAGGAGAGGGAACGGCCTCAGGCTATGCCAGGGAAGGTTTAGGTTGGACATTAGAAGGAATTTCTTCATAGAAAAGGTTGTTAAATTTGGAAGGGGCTGCGCAGCAAGGTGGTGGAGTCCCTATCCCTGGAGGTGCCCAAGAAACCACTGGACGTGTCACTCAGTGCTTTGGGCTGGGTGACAAGGTGGTGCTCGGTCACAGGCTGGGCTGGATGG
Source organism: Edolisoma coerulescens (assembly GCA_013397115.1). Taxonomy (NCBI): domain Eukaryota; kingdom Metazoa; phylum Chordata; class Aves; order Passeriformes; family Campephagidae; genus Edolisoma; species Edolisoma coerulescens. The sequence continues at coordinate 710,895 of VWZW01003304.1, forward strand.
GCTCGGCGGTCTGTTCCAAACTCAATGGTGCAATCTCTCGCTCCCAGTTTTCCACCCTTCCCATGGGAGTACCCCACTTCCCCCGGGACTACACTCCCCATGATTCCCCGCGCCGCCGCCGGAAGCGGGCGTGCGTCCGGCGCGCGTGCGCCCTGGCGGCGGCGGCGGCGGTGTGTCCGTCATGGCGGCGTCCATCTCCGGCTACACCTTCAGCTCCGTGTGCTACTGCAGCGCCAACAGCAGTGCCGACCACGTACGTGCCCCCCGCCGCCGCCCCGGGCCCGCGGGGCTCCCTCACGCTGCACCCCGGCCGGCGGCTGCGCTGCGGAGCTTCCAGGCCGCGCCGCCGCCGGTGGGGCCCGGCCGCGGGTCATAGCGGGCGGGGGCGGCCCCAGACGGACACAGCAGGGCGGGGGGT
>VWZW01003304.1:711947-754166 GCA_013397115.1 Edolisoma coerulescens
ACGGACACAGCAGGGCGGGATGTGGGGTGTCCAGGCGGGATGTGGGGCGTCCGGGCGGCTCCCCGCGGGATGTGGGGTGTCTGGCATGTGGGGTGCCCGGCATGCTCCGCGGGGTGCCCGGGAAATGGAGTGCCCGGGCTGCTCCCTCCCGGGTAGGATGTGGGGTGTCCCGGCTGCTCCCTGGGCTCTGGGGTGCCCGGGGTGCTTCTCCCCGAGTGTGGGGTGCCCAGGATGCTTCTCCCGGCATGTGGGGTGTCGGAGCGGGATGTGGGGTCCCCGGGATGCTTCCCCCAGGATGTGGGGTGCCTGCGGTGCTCCCCTCAGGATGTGGGACGTGGGGTGTCAGGGCTGTTCCCTGGGATGTGGGGTGCCCGGGCGGGATGTGGGGTGCCCGGGGTGCTCCCGCAGGGCGCGGCTCCCGCAGGACGCGGGTTGTGGGTGCAAAACGCTCCTGTAAAAGCTCCGTGAGCGGCTTTCCAGCAGCTGCGACCGACCACGGGCGCAGTGCAGAGCCGGGGTGTTGCCGAATCCCTCGGTTTTGTTGGCACGTTTTTAGCCTGAGCTTGCTCTTTTTCTCCGCACCTTGTGCCAAAACCTCCTGATTCCAGCTCTCCTTCCTCATTTCGGGTAGGGATGGAGAATAAATTAATTTACCTTAAAATTACCTTACTTTTAAATTGCATTCTGGGTTTTACAATCCTCGGTGTTGTTCAGGGTCCAGCCCAGTCTCCACACTAAAATTTGTGTAAGTCCCTGGAGGTTTAAACTCCTCTTCCCTTGGCTTTGCTGGAGCAGAGCAGCATCGTGCCCAGGCCTCCTTCTTTTCCCCCAGCAGCTGGGCTGGGGCAGAGCCCTCCTTTTGTGATGTGTTTGCCTTGTGTAGGTTGTGGGTAGAATGTTACTTTTGGACAACCCATCCCTGTAGTGTTGTAAAAGGATGTTGGCAAAGCAGAAAATCAGCTTTGGTAAAGGCTCAGGGCAGTTTATACCCACTGCAGCTCAGATGTGTCCTTCAAACTTCATCTTTGTTTCAGTTTGAAGCTGAGAAAGTTACAGTAAATGACTGCATATAGTGGGTTTTTTCCTATTTTTAATCTTTTTTTTCCTTTTAAAATTGCAGGAAGGATTTCTACTGGGAGAGGTGAGACAAGAAGAAACTTTTAGCATTAGTGATTCACAGATCAGCAACACTGAGTTTCTACAGGTGATAGGTGAGTGATGTAACTTTGAGATGTTCTGAAACAGGCACTGCTCAGGTTTCAAGTTTTCAGGTTTCATTAAGAATTGCTTCACTTGTGAGACCATCACAGGGTGTGTCAGACTTTCAGGATCATGTTTGCCTCAGTGTCTGTGTGTTTGTGGTTGAGATGTGAGGAAAGGAAACAAATCTTTGCCAGTTACAGGGCTTTTATGCATTTCCTTTTATGGAGGAAAGATCATTTATTGAAGACATTTATCTGAATTCCATGGTGGAGAAATTACTGTGGGGAATTTCCTCTTTGATACAGTTGCCTAAATACAGCATGTGCTGAAAATAAAATTAATTCATTGCTTGATTTACTGATACTGAAAGGGGCAGATTTTCAGAAGCAGGTTTGGATGGATGGCTGGGAGCTGGTGACATCATGAACTGTCACAGCAGGGCTGGACAAGGAATATTTGTCAGACAATTTATTGGTAAGCACAAGTTCTGTACAGCTGATCTGTTGTGAAAAGGGAGCAAAGATCAAAGATCTTGCTGTTAAGTATTGGGTGAATGAGATTTTTTTAGACATGAGTGAGAAGCTGTTGCGTGTTTGGTTTTTAGAAAATAGGAAAGCCCTGAAAGAAAGTGCCTTTTTCTTTCTGGATGTATAACCAGCTGTTCAAATATATCTAAACCTTCTTAAAAACCTGAGCATGCCCATAGCTGGCTTTGTGAATGTGATCCCAGATAACAAAGCAGGGTGTGCATAAAGCTCAGTGAAAACACCAACAGCTCTGGATGGGCTCTCAGCTGTTACTCTGACATAGAACAGGTGATCTGGGAACATCTGCAGTGGTACCATGTTACACCTCAAGAGCTTTCCCACCTTGCAGTGGTGATGGTTTTGTGCTCTGGACTCCAGAAGGTTGAGTAGTTTCCTGTTCTGGTTATTCCTAAGAGAACACAGGTGGTAAATTGACTGTGAAGTGTCAGTTCTGAGCTAAATTACAGAAAATAAAGGCAGAGCATTTTTTGTGTGTGCATACAATCACTATCAGAGCATTGCTGATGGCTCTGTGTGTTCAGACAAAACTGACAGAGCCAGTTGTTTTTAGGTTTTTAAATTAGACCTTGCTCTTCAGTGGTCACTGATCTTGGTTATTGTTGGCAGTGATGTCACCACCTGCAGCCTTGGCCTGGTTTCCTAAACCAAGTGTTTGTGGTGTTAAGAATTGCTCCCTTTTTAGATTGCCCCTTTGTCACATTACTGGTTACAGTGACTTTATGAAAATGGAAATTACCCGCTCCTGGAGACCTTCTGGATATTTTTCTTTTTTGTTTGCCATTTTTACTTCAATATTTATTCATCAAAATTAACTCTTGGACTCCCAGTCCAGCTCATGAGATTGACAGTTTTATGGCACTGTTGTCACAGATGAGTTTTAATCTTCTTCTGTGTCTCCTTAGCATTGATGTTTAAATATATAAGTGTGTGTACATAGTATGTGTACTAGATATATATATAAAAATAAGTCAATGTGTAAACTTTAAATTTAGAATGTTGGCTGCTTCATGTGGTCTGAGCAGGAGGCTTCTTGCTTCCTGTTTCTCAAAACACAAGGTCTGTGTAGCAACATCATCACCCAAGAATCAAGGATGTTGTTGCAGTCAATGTAATTGCTGGAAGGAATTGGTCTAAGCTGGAATAATTGTATGTACAGGCTTTGTTAGCAGATTGTTTCCACAGATTCCTGCATGATGGTGTGAAAATATTAGAGTTGATACAATTTTGCATCAAATAAAGGGAGTAACTCTGTCACAGGTAACTCTAAGAGCAGCATCCTGAGGAGTTCTTGCCAGTGAGACTGTGCAGTTTCTCAGGCAGTGTGCCTGGAATGGATGCTCAGGGCCTTGTTTTGGTAGACACCAAATGTGCTGAGGTGTGAATGTGTGCTGTCTGCTGCTCTTGGGAAATGTCCCTGCAGGGAGGCAGAGCCTGAGCAGAGTTACTGCTGAACACTCCAGAGGGGTTCTGGTGGAGGAGCTGGAAATATCTGTGCTACATCATCACAGAATCCCAGGATGGTTTGGGCTGGAAGGGACCTTAAAGCCCATCTTGTTCCACCCCTGCCGTGGGCAGGGACACCTTCCACTGTCCCAGGCTGCTCCAAGCCCCTGAAAAAATCAATTGTGCTTGGTGTTGGAAAGAATGTGAATTGGATTTTTACTCTTTTCTCACTCTTCTCTGAGATTGCTGACATGTTACAACCTTTGCTGATTAAATAAGCATCTTAGCATTTAATACAACATTTTTCAATGAAAAAACACTGCCCTGACTTTTTAATATTTCATATAAAAGAATTATAAAGCACAGCTAAATATTTTGAAATTGCTTTTAACCCCTTTTCTCCTTAGAGATTCTGTTTGCCTTGCCTCTTTAAACACTACAATGTATAATATTTCAGTGCTTCCCTTCCCCATCCCTTTTTTTATTCATTGCTGCTGTAATAAACAATGTATATGCATGCAAGTAAGCTGTTGTGGAAAGGTGTAGCAAAAAGAAAACAAAAATCAGAAATGCCTTTGTGAGGAGTTTGCATCTCTAAAATAATATCAAAAGTGTGTATTTGAGGCTCAGAGAAATCTCTGTGTATCTGAGCACACGTATGCCTTGCTTATTAAAATATTTCTCTATGTAAAATGAGAAATTAGGAAGTGAAGGCAGTTTTCTGGGTATGGTGTTGTGTCATCCAGTGTTGTTGAGATATTAAGGGCAGTGTGTGGTCTGACACAAATGTTTTCTTGCTCAGTAGCTCTGATGTGGAAAGTTCATGCAAGATATGCCACTGTAATTTCTCTTTGCCTGGAGCAGTTGGACATATGTCACTTTTTTTTTTGTTTGTTTGTTGTTGCAGAAATCCATAACCATGAGCCTTGTTCAAAACTCTTTAGGTAAGCTTTTTTTTTTGTTGTCTTGCTGTGGTGGCTGCAGAATATAAAAATAGGGAGCTCCCTGCAATATATTAGCATTTCAAATGTCCCTAACAGTGTTTGCTCATCTGATGGTTTTACAGAAACATGTGGAAATGGCACCAGCCATGACAATCAAAGCAGGAGTTTACAGTTTTAGTAGTAGTTTGGAAGGGGTTTGTTTCTCTGTCTCTTTGGATTTCCATCCTGTGTAGCTGGTGGAGGTAGGGCAGCAGTCAGGTCAGCTCATATCACCCTGATGATGAGAATGAATGTCAAAATCGATTTAAATTATTGTAGTCTGAGGCTGGTTCTGCCTGGGCCTGGTGGGTCACAGCATCCCCTGTGTGCCCTAACCCTGGTAACTTGCTGGGTTAACAAGTTGGTTTGTACTTAGTGGTACCAACCTGCACCAACTAATTATTGTAAAATTTTCAGCTTTCTAGTTATTTTTGCCTTCTGATCTCCTGAAGTCCAGAATTTAAATTAAATATGAGGCTAATATATTCTGTTTAACAGCTTCCATCTATTTACATGTAGATTTTCTCTTTAGTCTCCACTTGTTACACAGCGATGGCTTCTAAAGCGCTGTCTAGAATTCCTTTTGAGAAGGAATTCCCAATTAATCTCCTCTTGTCTTGAGAGATTTCCAGCCAATTAAGAAGACACAGTAGCTTAGACATTATGATTGACACTGGTTGCATTAAAGAGAAAAGCTGCAGTCAGTCACTTGCTGGCTGATAATTACAGAGAGGGTACTCTTAACCCAGTGATTTAAATGCTGCAGACTCCACACATGGAGATAATATCCCAGTGTCTGGTCAGCTCCTCCTGGATCCCAGGGATGCTTTGTGCAGCACATATCCAAACGGGTCACGTTCCCTGCTTCCCCCAGGCAAGGAATTGGTTGTTAGTGCCTGAGCTGATGGAGGAAGGGGAGCAGGCAGGATCTCACCGCGTGCTGCTGCTCAGGAAAGCTGATGAGTTCATTTACTGCACAGCACCAGGAACTCTCACAGCTCATACACTTTTTATCAGGACCAGAGCATGCTGTTGGCTGTTCCTGTAAAGCACAGACAGAGAAAGAGTTGGATATCCACTGCTTACCAGGGTTATAAATAAATATTGCAAACATGAATTGAAAAGATTGTGCAAATATGACATAGTGTCTCAAATTTGTCAGTAGTTGTAGTCTGGGTTTTCCCAACAACTTATACCTTGAAGCAAATGATATTTCCACATTTATTTACCAGCCAAGCACTGAGCTCAGAATTTGGTGGTTTTTTACCCCACCCCCCAAAAATTGACATAATAGACCCCTAAACCAGAGCATTTTCCTGCACTGCTTTAGGTGTTAGTGATATCAGCTCTTGAAAGAGACCAAGGAGGAATCTATTTTCAAATGTTTTTCCTTTTATCATGCAGTATGATCTACTTGAATGTCTAAATCTGTCTGCATAGGTAGATTTATAAATTCCTAAATCTGTCACGTCCACAAAATAACGACATGTCAGGGTTTGGGTTCAGCTGTGGAAGCAGAACCATATGGAAAGACCATGATACTTTGAATTATTGTTGACTCTTTTGGCTTCAAGGGTCCAACCATGTGAGTGTAACTGCAGGATTGGAGCTCAAGAAATTGATTTGGAGTTGCATGTGAAATGGCCCTGCTCTCATTTCTTCTAGGCTGGTAGGCTCCTGATTATCAAAGCAGGGTTTTGCAGAAGGCTGGTCAAAATAAAATTGCACAGTGCATTTCTGTTGGTAAAAGTAAGGCTCTGGAAGTTGCTTGGTATTGTCTAGAATGCCATCTACTTGAACACTCAATCAAAGTATAAATTATTTACGTTATGTATAAGATGTGTGTATAAACTGTGTACCTACCTTTCTCTCTTCCTTTTTGTTCAAGCTTTTATGACTATGCAGGCAAAGTTAATGAGGAGAGTTTGGACAGGATTCTCAAAGACCGAAGAAAAGTAAGTTTTCTGTCTTTTCCTCCTGTTGTAGACATTAGAAAGAGTGGATTTGGAAAACAAATGAAAAAAAAAAGGTAGTTAACTAGGAGAAATATTTTCCTTCACAAATCTGGTGGTTTGTTTTGATCCAGGGCTTATCCTGTACAGAAGTTGTTGGATTTGTGGTGCTTAGAATAAACTGGGGACAATGTCTGATTTCCCTGAAGAAATGCAAAGGGTTTAAGTATAGGTCTCCAAAAGTGCAGGGCTGTACTGATCCTCTCAAACTCAAATCTCTAGGAATTCAGTTTGTCTCATTGTCCTAAAGCTTTTGGGTAATTGTGATACCACAGTTTTAGTCCCTGTAATCTCAGAAGGGTAAATCTCTGTCTCTCAGGTAACACTTTGGGTTTTTTCTGATGTACTTTGATTACAGAACGTTATTGGATGGTACAGATTTAGGAGAAACACTCAGCAGCAGATGTCATACAGAGAGCACATCATTCATAAACAGCTGACACACATCCTTGGAGTGCCTGATCTCGTCTTCCTTCTCTTCAGCTTCATTTCCACTGCAAATAACTCAACACATGCTTTAGAATATGTGCTTTTTAGACCAAACCGAAGGTAAGCAAACTCTGTCAATGAACCAATCCTCATTCTTTGTTCTGCTTTTTACTGCTATTCTTTATTTAGGAGTTTGTACAATTGCACTTAAAGAAGGCTTTGTGTTTGTCCAATGATGTCTTGGGGTGCTTGCTAGTGATGACAGTTTCTTCTTTGGTTTTTTGTTTGTTTTTTTTTTTGTGCAAATAATTTATAAATTAGGCTGAGCAAGAATTCTTTTCAGTCTCTAAATCATCAGACAAAAAAAAATCTATTTTAGGAGACATCAGATGTCACTACCATGTTTCTTACAGTGGATCTGAATGTACCTCTGGTAGTTTGAGTGCACATTTCAAAGGTTCTAAGAGGTGTGGAGATGGCCCTATACTAAGGGAGTTTTTGATCCTGCATTTGTTTTGAACACAACTTGTAATATTCAGCTACTTTTAAAACAAACCTAATGCAGAAGCTGTAAAATTAGATGAGTTCTGATCATCAGAGGGATGGGATAATATCAAGGCTTTTGCAAAGAATCTTTTTCAAATGAATTAAGAAAGCTTTCTGAACTTTCTCTGCAGGTATAATCAAAGGGTGTCACTTACTATTCCTAATCTAGGCAACACTAGTCAACAGGAATACAAAGTTTCTTCAGTGCCAAATACTTCTCAGAATTATGCCAAAGTTATTAAGGAACACGGGTAAGGACTTTTCCTTTTTAAATAAAGTAGTCATCAAGCTCTACACTCTGTACCTCCCAGACAATACTACCAATGTGAATGTTGAGCAGCAAAAAAAACAGTTCTGGAGGACAGTGATCAGTTCCCAGTGTGCTTTTTTCCTGCTTAGAATTGGATCTTTCAGAAGAACCAAGGGAACTCGGTGCACTCTTCAGAAAAGCAGAGTTGGTGTGGCCAGTCCATGCTAGGGCACTTCTGACTTGATTTCCACCCACCACCCACCTCCCCAAGGAATTCTGTGTGCAGGCTTGGTTTAAAACTTGAACTCTGCCTCAGAAGCACTGAAGTCTTGCTGTTTTTCATAAGTATTTTCAATTAAATGCCATAAATTCAAAGTAGCTTTTCTGGCTGTTAACAATGAAATTATACAAGCTTAAAGATTTTGGCACAAGTTTAATCTCATTCAAATGAGACTTTATTGTTCCAGAAGGAGTTTTGTTATTGAATATGCTGCTGTCCAAATTTTGGTTTATGACAGTATGGCACATTTTTAGCAATGTACTATTGCTAAAATAGCACATTTAGCAATAAAATCAATTTTAAAAATACAGTGATAGACTGCTTAACAGGAATTCAAAGACAGCATGAGCTACAAACCTGTATTGTCTTTTCTCACTAATGATTTCTGCTTTGCTTTCATTTTTAGTACTGATTTTTTTGACAAAGATGGAGTGATGAAGGACATCAGGGCTATATATCAGGTTTATAATGCACTTCAGGAAAAAGTACAGGTAACATCCTTTACTCCCTAGTGGTCTGTATCTGTGTGGCATCTTTTATTCATCCTTTGGTTAAAGCAGGAATGGAGGAGATGGAGATTTTTATCATGAAGTGTGGGAAAATAAGTTTGACTTTAAATGTTTCAGTTTCTATTTAATGTGAGCATTTGCAGTGGCTGCTGTGAAAGTGGTACGAATAGCACCAATTTTTTTCACTTTTGCAAGTAAATGATTTAATACTCAGTGATTTCTGGGAGGTGTTAGTCATTTCTAAGGGTTTGCAGTGAAGAGAAGCCCTGCTGAAGGCTGCAGGGATTTGCAGAGGTTTAAAAATGACTCCTGGCTCTGGGTATGGAGCATGAGCAGAGCACCATCTGTTAGTTAAAACTTGTGAACGTTTTGTGTGGAGCATGAGTGAATCCTGCTCCAAATGTGCCAAAGCATCTGAAAATGCCTCGAGTGTCAGCTCTGCTCATTGTGAGCTTGTCAGTTCACAGCTTGTCCTGTGTGAAGAGCAGCAGAGCTGTGCTGCCCTGGGAGCTCACACATCTGCTCACTGTGCTGCAGTCACAGCTTGTTCTCAGGCTTTCCCTTTACATCTGCCCTGGGGGGTTCGTGTCTCTGCTGCAGCTCAGCTCTGCTGGTTGGCTCCTGGGGCAGGGAACGAGGGGTATCCCCTCCAACCATCCCCTGCACCTGCCTGCACAGGGGGAGCTGCTCCTTCTCACTGGGAAGTTGCTACTTCCAGCCTGCTTTGGAAGGTGGGTAAGGCAGACACTTCCATGGCAGCTTCAGGGAGCAGGAAAATTTCTCTTCAGAGATGTAGCCATTAGGTAATGGCATTATTCTGCAATGCTGCTCTTGCCAAGAGCACGGCTATCCTTTGTGCTCCTGCTGTCCTTTCAATTACTGGCTGGAAAAATGGAATTGGGGTTCTTTAGCCTGGAGAAGAGGAAGCTGAGGGGAGACATTGTTGCTGTTTTCTCCCAGGTGACAAGTGAGAGGAGGAGAGGAAACCACCTCAATTGCAGCAGTTTAGATTGGAGATTGGGAACAATTTTTTCACTGAGAGGGCTGTCAGGCATTGGAACAGACTGCCCAGGACAGTGGTGGAGTCACCATCCCTGGAAGTGTTCTCTTCAAAGCTGATCATGGTTGATGATCTTGACCAATACTTAATTTCACAGAATCACTGCATGGTTTGGGTGGGAAGGGACCTTAAAGCTCATCTCATTCCACCCCCTGCCATGGGCTGAGACACCTTCCACTATCCCAGGTTGCTGCAAGCCTCATCCATCCTGAACACTTCCAGGGATGGGACACTAACCAACTTTGGATCTTATTACAGATCTTCTGTCCTGAGGAATTATTTGGAAATGCTTTCCCTATAAAGCAGCAACAGCAGTAAAGAAAACAATCTTGAGGTTGAATATCTCTGCTACAGTTAAATCCTGCTTTTAGTTTTGTGCTTAAATGGCTTCTTGTCTGGTAGTAGCTTTATTAATGTTGTCCTGAAACTATTTCCTGTATTTTTGCCCAATCTTAGCATATCTTATGTTTTTCTCCCAGGCAGTATGTATAGATGTAGAAAAAAGTGAACGAGTTGTTGAATCTTTTCAAGCTGAGGTAAACAAGTTAAAAAGGCAAATCGCACAAAAGAAGAATGAAAAAGAGCAAGAAATAAGTAAGTTGCCTTTTAATTACCTTTTTTATTTTCAGAAGCAGATGCTGTGAGGAGAAAAGGTTTTGTGGAGTTAAAATAATTGTTGTATTGCTGATAACTCATGGGAAAAAACATCCCACTGGGAAGGGCAATATGATGGACTTATGTTAAATGACACCTGAGCTGTGCAAGTTGGTGTTGCAGGTATTTCTGCTGGAGTCATCCAGTGTTAGCAAGCTTAAAATACAGGAGACACAACACTGTGAAGACAGAATGAGCAAGTCAGTTCTGGAAATAACACAGGAAAAGATGAGTTGTAGGAAAAGAAAAGTGGGGGGAAAAAAGCTAAACACTGGAGAGATTCCTTTTGAAGGAAAGGAACAGGGTACTGTGCTCACAGGCCAGGAGCTGTCCATGCTTTTATAAAGCCTTAATTCCCACTCCCATTTGCTGAGTTAGTGGTAAAGATGTTTAGCATTGAAATATCACTTTTCAGTGTTGAAGTAAATCTTTGTAGGTGTTGTTCATCCTATTTTGCTGCTCCATAATTTCCTGAGTCAGTGAGACTTGCTGTGTGAGCAGGTTTGGCTGGTTGCCACGCTGTCCCTCCTTCCTAAAAACTGACTGTGGCCTCAGGAGACTTTGGTTAGCAGTAGGTAAGTTTTGTGAGGCACTTGGTTCTTTCCAAAGAGGCGTTGCTGATCTAACTGAATTTGTGAGTGCAAGGGAAGACTGAAGGTAGGGAGAAGGGGCAGAGAATAGGCAAATGGGAAGGAAGATTAAAACCTAAATAATTCATAAGCAAATCACCTATTTCAGCAAACACTGCCTCTTTTAACTCATTTTTGGAAATGATAAGGAAATAATGAAATTTCATCATTTTAGCTACGAGGTGGTTTTTATTATTTCTGTATCCTGTTACCTAAAGCAGTGTCTGATGTAAAGATGGTTTAGGTGGGTGAGCACCCTAAACTCTGCAATGGGCCTGCTGCTGCTATGACTGGTATTTTAATTTTCTCCAGGCAGCAAGGTACTGGTATCACATGAGCATTTTAGAGCACAGTTTGATCTGTCAGCCCAAGTTCTTCTTTCTCTGAACCTCAAGGATGAGGTAACAGAGCCAGGATTAGCCCAGGACCATTTAAAAGGTGGAAGTAAATGAGTCACTGCTGTTTCCTGCTTGGCTGTCGATGAAGTAGTCAGGGAACTGCTACTATGGGGAAGCAGAGGTGGGTATTTAGTGTGACTGGAGCTGATCCCATCACAAATGGGAAAAGCGGGGGTCAGAGGAGGAAGAGCCGTCAGTGCTCAACTCTGGGTACTACCAGGGAGATGCAAATGCTGGACTGAGAATTCATGCCGGAGCAGATAATCATGTGAGAGGGCTGAAAGAAGAAAACATGCAGCGTGGAGCTCTGCAGTATTTTTAGATGTGAGTAGTTAATTAGTGAATCTGGCCTTCTGTTCCCTCACTTGCTCAGTGCTGGGAGAATTTCCTCAGTTTTAGTGAGGAAAAGGGAGCGTTTGATTCCAATTCCTGTGGGAGTGTTGTGTGAGACCTTGATGTTCTTACAAACTTGGGGTGAACAGGTCATGACTTAAACACTCCAGCATAAAAGGCAGTCAGGACTTCAGTTGCCAGATCACTGCAATAGCTCTGTACATGTAGCAGGATGTTCCAGGCTTTGGTGAGTGCTGCACACCTCAGGATGCCAGGAAATCTCCCACTGCAGTTCTCCTGCTGTGGCCCAGAAATGGAGTGCTGTTATGTAGCCACTTGAGGGAACGTGCTCTTTTTATTCCCAAGAGACATCTCACTGACTTGGTTCAAGGAACTCTTCACCCTCCATTTGTGGTTTCTCCAGAAATACGGTGTTGCAGAAATAGAGCTGATCCCATTGTGTCCATCACCCTACACATCCCAGTGTCAGTTCTGGCAGGTTTGTTGGTTAATAACCCCTTAGGAACACCTCAGTCTCTGCCAGTGCTTAACAAAACTTCCTGCCAGGAAGTCTTTCCTTGTGTCTAGTGTACAGTACTCTAACTTACCTTGCTGCAGCAGCTCTTAGGCACATTTAAGAATAAAATGGTTTCCTCAGTCTTGCCAACTGATCCCAGTTATTCCAGCCTTTCCTATATTTTAGATCTCTGATGAGCCCTTTTGTTTTGTAGAGTTTCTCCAGTTTTCCCTATTTTTTAAACTGTGATGTTCAAAATTAGATACATTCCACTTGTATTTTAACAACTGCAGTGAAATGATACATACCTGCATCTCCATGGCTGAGCACACCTCATGCATATTGATATTTAGAGTTTACATCAATCAAGTTTCTTTTCTGCAGAAGCATGCAAGTGTTCCTCATTTTGCAGCTTTTGCAGTTCATTATTCCTGTGCATGTCTTCCTCAAATTATTTTTCAAATCAGCTCATTTAAGATGACTTTCACATTCCTGTTCTGATAGCCTGCTACACTCGCAGCTATAATTCCATCATTTAGATTTTTAATGTGAGTGCAGTTTTTACAATAACAATTTGAGGGAAGAAGACACGGTGACTTCTTTGCAGGTGTTTTGAGATTGTCCCCTAGCACAAGGGGCATTGGAAGAGAAAGTACAAAGTGATGTTTTTAAGATGTAATATCAAATACCAATTATCATGGATGAAAAGTGAGTTGAGTTTTACTGAATAAGAGTAAGGTGGAGGGGAGCAGGCAGGCTGAGCCCTAGCACAGGTGCTTTTTCATGTGAGAAGGAGCTGAAAAATACAGAGGAAAGATGAGATGGAAACAGCAACAGGCTATGGAAACATCCTGTAGCTGTGTTTTTGGGAGCTTGAACTGGAGGAAATGATCTGTACAGGATGACTGTGCACATGAAAGTGTAGCACGCTTGCACTTGGATAGTTTATTTGCTTTCTGACTCATTTTGGGTTTGAAATGGGATCACTGGGATAATTGAGCTGTGCTGATCCTGATGAGGTTCATGGCTGTACTGCTAAATTTAGGGAAGTTTGTCACGCTCAAAGAGCAGGATACAGTGTTAAGCAAGATTTGATGTGATGGTCAGGGATAGTGTATTGATGACTCTCTAAGCCTAAAATCAGAAATATGAAAGATGAGTAGAGCAGAGTGAGAGGACAGGATCCAGTGCTGGAGCTGGAAAGCAGTGCCAGGGATGAGCACTTGATGACAAGCAGAAAGAAAGAAGAGAGGACAGGCAAGGTGGTCACAGCTCGGCTATGTGGAGCACGTTGCCAAGAAATCATTAAGCACCCCCTGTTCTTTGCTTTGTAGGAATGCAGCAGGCAATTTTAAGCAGGCAAATGCCAACAGATAACTTGGAACCCATGTTTGTTCCACGAATGTCCTACACTGGGTTTGCTGTGGAAGGCTGCACACTTGAAGATTCCGATGTCTCCGATCCTCCCCCGCCCTACTCGGATTTCAACGCAACCACCCAAGACAGTTCTGTGAGCCCCGGGCTCCTGGAGAGCAGCGTCTTCATGCCCCGGCCTCAGGCAGTCGGTTCTTCCAGTTATGTTTCCACAACTGCAGGATTGAAATATTCTGGCAATGGAGCATCCATGCCATCTTCCCAAAGAGCGCTCGCTGACAATGCTGACGAGTCAGAAGACAGTGATTATGAGAATTTGCTTGAACCCACAGAGTCCTCTGACAGTGAATACTCACAGACGAGGGAGTCCCGACCTTCGGCACATCCCGATGGTGATTCCAGGAACACTCAAACTTCTCAGATTTGATAGGGGGGAAAAACAAACAAACAAAAAAAAATCCACGTGACACTGTTTTTTCATAATTGTTACCGAGAGATTTTGGGGATTTAACCCGGAGGAAATGAACTACACAGGATTACTGTGCACACAAAATGTAGAAGACTTGCACTAGATGGTTTATTCACCTTGTGATACATTTTGCAAGTTTTATAATGGAATCATTAGGATAATCAAGTTGTACTAATACTGATGAGGTTCATGGATGTACTGGTAAATTTAGGCAAAATGAAATTTATAGAGATCTTGTAGCTTTTGTTGCCATATTTTCTTTAAGACAATAAATTGGGATGTAGTAACTAAGCACAGTTAGTCTACAGATAATGTTCTCAAATCAAAACTTACCTCTTGCATTATCATACCTTGAATTTTAATTTTTGAAAGGGAATAAATGTATCAGCCGCCTTCAAAATAGCTTTCTATGGTAAGCCAAATTGGCCTTTGCAAGCAAAGAAATTTTGATAATTCTGAGAAGCCTGATTGGAAAAGATGTGGTCAACCTCCTTCTGTGGGCATGCCCTCATCAGAGGAGGGGTTTGGTTCGCCCTTTTTTTACTAGCAGAATGTGTCTCACTTCAACTGATGGTTGCCTTTTTTTCTGTAAAGGGTGTTGGGGGGTGGGTGGGATGCCTGGTAAATCATCCAGATGAATGTCATAAATAGAATTATTCTGGTTTCACTGGGTTTACAATGACTTTACGCCACACTAGCCTCATTTATTGTCTCATGTGTTCTTTTAGCATAAATATGAAGTGCACATACAGGAGTAAATGACTGACAGATGTAGTAAATTCCATCAGGATTGGACTTTGGAGCCAGCAAATTATAAACACCAGAGACTGCTTCTTGCATTTTATTTGCATCTGAGCATTGGGTTTACGCTTCTAGATGAGTTATTTTATGTAATAAATAGGGGATAGGCTAGGAGAAGATTGTTTGGAGAGTCCCCTGGGTTTATTACCTCTTTTCCTCTGGGTGAAACATGTAAATGACTATTTTAATTTGAATTACAGCTCTTGCCAGAAAACTGCCATTTGGGATAAATGAAGTGTGGTATATTTAGAGAATTTCATGTTTGGATGCACTTACTTTTATTTAAATACTGCTTGTATGCTAACGTTGCCCAAAATATGTGAAATTGTGCCACTAAGAAGTTTGTATTATTGGACTTTATCCCTGATGTGTAAATGAGAAAATACACATTTTAAGATGAGGTTATCTGCAGCATTTATCACTTTGAGATGTCAGCAGCCACTTCTTCGGTTTACACCCAGAACAGTAAAGCAGTTGCTTAAAAATGTTAAATATCTCAAATTTACACACTGAAATTTTAGTCTTTTGGATCGTATCCATAGGCAAAAGTCTGTTCATTACCCTCTCCTTCCCTGTACTAAATTAAGCAAAATAACTTTGAGAAAAAATGAGACGTTAAAATTGCCGCTCTTCTACCGAGTGTTTCCACCTTTAAACATCTAGTGCTCTGGTTTTAACTATTTTACATTGTTCTCATTAGCCTTAACTGGATGGATTTTTGTCTTGGAGTGTTGCAATCCCTGGAACAGAGACCTTGCTGTGGAGTCCCCACCTGTGAGCACCCGTGGCTCAGGTGTGAACGTGTCGATGCTGGAATCAGAACTGACAGGTTGGCAGCCACCGTCTTTGTTTTCATTCTGCACAGAAACCTGCAAAATGTACATCTCTGACAAAGCAGTTCGATGTGACAATAAAATCTTATTTAATCCTAACATAGATTTTAATACTTGTCAGGTTGCACGTTGGTGGAAGAGCTCACTGGGAAGCAGAAGTGCAGCTCAGAAGTGGTGCTTTGTTCAGGCTGGCCTGTTTGTGGGACTGAGGGGATGTGGCAGAGGGGGTATTCCATGGGTATTCCATGCCTGAACATGTGCTATGTTTATACAAGATCCTTGAATTCTGGGGTTATTTAACAAAAAATGTTAAAAGTTCTGCTTGGTTTTCCATGCACCCTGTAGGTGGAACAGGTGTGTCATCGTGCCCTCCAGCCTGTGCTACCTGCAGGTACTTGCATTCACCATAACTGTTGACTCATAAGAACAAAGGGTGTGGCTTTATTAATATTTTTTTTTTAATTCAGGTAATATTCTGGCAAAAATACACCTGCTTAGACTTTGCAGTTTTCGTGACAGTCCCGTTTAAAACAACGGTGTTGGGCTGTGATCTGTCAGAAGGTAACAGGGAGCAGCTTTAATCCTAAATTCTGGAGTTGCACACCTGTGATTTCCAGTCTGACTCCTGGACAGTCCCTGTTGGTGATTCCCAGGAGCAGGGCCTGGAGCTGTGTCCTCTCACTAACAGGGAGGCAGCATTGAGGAAAAGCTACTGAAAATTGGCTTCTGTGCCCTTCAGTTCCAAATCCTGGAGTTTTCCTGGTACAATGAAATATTTTCTGGGTGATTGTGAGAAGCCTGGAATTGCTGTTTCCTTTATTTCCAAATTTACTCCGATTCCCCCTCTGTTGATAGCAAGAAGAACAGGAATGCACCATATGGGAAGCCTCAATGAATTAGAGCTATCACATATGCTTACAAAAGGAAGCATCACCAAATATTTCTGAAATTAGCTTGGATTGACACTCTGGGAGTCTCCAAGTCCTCTCTTTGCTTATGGGATGGAACGTGTTGGCAGAAGGACGTGTGAGCATTGTTAATTTTGGCATATTCATGACTGTGCAGGTTTGGAGTTCGTGTCTCACATCTCTGAGGACATTTCACTGCTTCTGACATGTCCTGAGTTAAAATGTAAAGAGAAGCTGTTACTGTTGGTGTAGCATCGAGATAAGATAAGCAAACTGATAAAACTCCTGTTAAGTGGGAAGATGCTTCTGAGTACACTGAATGTAACTAGAATCAGTCTGAAACTTGGCTTTTTTTTGGTGCTGCAAGGTTTATTTTAAGTTTTTTTTGATAACAGACTTGCTTTGCTTGGTTCTTCCATGGTTCTGTCTCAGCAGTCCGTGGATCAGCTTGAAAGATGTTGGTCTCTGGCTTCTCCAGAGAATCTTCCCATGGCTTTCTCTTTTCTCTCCAGTTGCTGTGGTTTCACACATGCATTTCTCTGTCATGTTAGATTTGTGGGGGGTATTTGCATGTACCTTTATAGTATGTACCTCTCTTCTGTAGCTTATGGATTGAGGAAGAAAACAGAAGTTTAATTAGAGTTTCATTAGTAAATGGGTAAGTACTTGGACACCTTCAGTGCCTGAAGGGGCTCCAGGAGAGCTGGAGAGGGACTTTGGGCAAGGTCCTGGAGGGACAGGACGCAGGGAATGGCTTTAGCTGCAGGATGGGAGGTTTAGATGGGATAATGGGAAGGAATTGTTCCCTGTGAGGGTGGGGAGGCCCTGGCACAGGGTGCCCAGAGCAGCTGTGGCTGCCCCTGGATCCCTGGAAGTGCCCAAGGCCAGGCTGGACGGGGCTTGGAGCAGCCTGGGATAGTGGAAAGTGTCCCTGCCCATGGCTGGGGTGGAATGGGATGAGTTTTAAGTTCCTTTCCAACACAAACCATTCTGGGATTCTATGAGCTGTCCCAGTCTGTGGTCAGGACAGTGACAGGAATATCCTGTGGCTCAAATTCCCATTTGTCCCCCCGTTTGCAGGGGGCTCCTGCAGAGCTCTCACCGCTACACCTGTCACACCTCATGGCACCAAGTGCAAGAATGTTCAAATTGATGACTCCTGGCTTTTCTTGCTCTTCACTCTTACCTATAAATAACCTTTTATTGTGTAGCAGCATCTTGGCTGAAGTTCCTAAAAGAAGAAAAAAGGAGATTCCTTTGCTGTGAACAAAAATACCTGGATTCCCCTCTGGGAACGGCCCGTGCTACTCCCACTGGTGGGAGCAGAGGCTTCAAAGGCAGGGAGAGCAGAGGTTCAGGAGGCCTCACTTTACAGGAGCTCCAGCCTGGGAGATTGTTCTCTTACTCTGAGAGAATTTCAGGTCCAGCTTCCCAGGGTGAATCCTGCAGATGAAGATGGATGTCAAAGCAGGTCAGCCAGACCCAGTAAGAGTCACTTTTGGGCAAGAAGGGATCATCCCAATCGCATCCGCTCGTGGTGTGGGTGGGTCAGGAGTAAATCCAGCAGTAGGCTGTGTGCCAGTGGAAATCTAGGAGGTTTTTCTACCTAGGAAAGTAGTTTTTTCCCCTTTCTGACCTTTAAAGAAGATGGTAACTTGCACATCCTTGTGTTTTCCCTAGGCAGCGTCCAGAGAAAACAAAACACCTTATTGCCTTTTCCAGGCTTATTAGGGAGAGGTGCCTGCTGAGCTCTGCAGAAGGAGCTCAAGGCCACCAAGGCTGGGCAAGCTGCTGCTCTGCAGCACTCCAGGTCACTGCAGGGTTTTGCATTAATTATTTCCAGCTCTCCTGAGATCCTGTTGTGCCCTGCTCCGGGCTCTGCCAGCACCAGGGCTCTCAGTACTCAGCTGGTTTTAAAGAGTTGGTTGTTGCCCTCAGGTGGATTTTGTGCCACGTATTTATTTCCTCTGGCTTTATTGGAGAAGGTGTTAGGAAAGGAAACCTAAAAATCTGCAAGAGACCAGTCAGTAATAGAATAAACACACAGGTGTTTTGAAATTCTTCCATTATAAGCAATACTTTTTTTAAAACTTTTACGGAATTAATTTTCCTGCTCAACATTTTGCTTTGGGCAAATGTGGCTTTTTTTCCAAAGGAGGAAAAATACTACTGCTAAAAGTTTTTCCTTCAGAAGGCTCCACCATGGGGATTGTTCCAACAATTTTTTTTTTGGTGCCAGTTTGTGATTTTTAACACATTTTCAAGAGCGAGAGGCTGCTGTAGCTGTGAGCAGGGATCATTGGTGGTCTGTAATATTAATAAGGAATAGCCAATTTTAGCCATAAATGGAGTCAAATAAAATGTTCATACTCAGGACTTAGGGAAAAAGTCCTTTAAACAGGATGATATCACCAAATGCTGTGGTTGTAACTTTCTAGCCTGAGCAATCAGAGTTCCCAGCTGAGAGGCAGCACAGAGGGCACTGCTTGCTGTTCAGCAAAGTTTTAATCTTAAACCTGTAGAGAGGTTTGAACCATAGAATGTTGATGTTTTGGCTTGGAGGGGACCTTAATAAGGCTCACTGTCAGTGCAATAATCCAAGGTTTTGGCGTGCAGGAAGGCGAATGCTTTGCTGACTTTGGGCACATCCAAAGTAGCTGTCACCTGCCAATAACAACCCTTAACTCAGGGATGTTAAATTTAATACAGCCTGGACCCTTGGAAGAACAGAGAGCTGAACTTCCCGTGAGTGCATCGGCCATGCAAAGTGGGAGTTTTGATTCCCACAGAAATGGAACCTTTGTTTCAGCAGGTGCTGCCGTGCAGCTCCCTCCTTCTCCTCTGACATCGGAAGCGCTCGCTGCAGGTTGCATCCCTGATGGGTCCCTGATGGACCTCGTGCAGTCTCAGAAAACGTGAGGAATGCAATCTCCCTGCTCCCGAGGGTGGGTGGGTACTGCAGGGAGCCCAGGGAAACCACGGGCAGGTATTTTAACAGGGAACACAGGATGGAACTGGAGCCAGCTGCACCAGCAGTGCCACAGCTGCACAACGGGAACTGCCTCCTCTGTGCAAACAGGGTTAGAGAGAGGATGGAGAACACTCCTACTCACCCCAGCACGGGAAACCCCTGCCTCTTTTAATCCTAGATCCTGCCTTGGACTTCGAAGTGCCCTACAATAAATCCCTGAAGAGAGGATGAGGAGATCGTCTGAGCAGAGGGACCAAGGGACCGAGCTCCCGGGCGTGCCCACTCCTGGAGCTCCACGGCCCTCACACGCCTCACCCCCCTGGAGCAGTGCTGGTAGGGCGGGGTGAGGGATGTGCCAGTTATCCTTATAAACGCCTGATCCAGGCATTTGGGTGGGATTAAGGCTGTTATTTTAGCAGCAGGTTTCTCACCTGTTCCTGCTCAGTCCCTTGGCTGCTCGGTGGGGGTGCCTGAGGGGGGTTGGCTCTTGCTCTGTCATTTTTACATGGTTGTGAATTGTCCAAATCCAGGTGAATTGTTGGCTTTGGCACATTCAAGGGATGTTAACCCAGCAAGACCTACCACAGTGCCTTTCCCTGTGATGGATGCATAAAGCCCACGGCTGCTATTCCCATTTTTAACTGCTCTCCCACATGCGGCTACCAGGGAATGTTTGCTTGCTGAGCTGTTGATTTTGGACAAAAATCCTTAAATCAAGCTTTTATACCCAAATTCAAGCATTGCCTGTTGAGCCCATCTCCAGAGGTGTATAATGTATCCGTGCCTTGCTGCTGGAAGAGCAGGGAGTTTGCAAGGATAAAGGAGCAGGAAAAGGCCTTGAGGCTTTAGCAGGGAGTCAGTGAGGAGTGCTGTGAAAAATCACCCTGAAATTGTGGCAGTTCCCACCGAGCTGTTCACCCATGGAACAGAGAAGCTGGGGAACTTATTTCATTTATCAAAGCACTTGCAATCCAAAGCAGGTGAAGCACTAAACAAATATCGAGCGGGGAGAGTTCATTTCTCCAGCTTGTGTGGATGCTCTGTGTGCAATCGATGGGGACAGGGGAAGGGACTCATCCTGGGCATTTCTTCTGTGCTGATGTTCCCGAGGAAGGAGATTGATTTTGCCAGGCTTAAAAAACAGCCTTGGCCTTCAGTGTTGTGGGAAGGGTCATTTCAAAACCAAATGTTTGTTGATGGTGTGGAATTAACCCCCAGGCTTTCCTCCCTCAAACAGTGGTTTCCAGACCCCAGGGGCTCCCAGTGCCAGACCCAGTCCTGCAGTGAGTCCCTTTGCAGCTGGAGTGACCACGGCAGATGAGGCAGAGCTGTGGGATTGCTTTGATCTTCAGCTTAAGCTGGCCCAGGTTACAGCCTGAATCCCGGAAATCCACCTTTGTAATACCCAGCATCGCATGGAAAGCTGAGTGATTCCCTTTATCTACTTGTCCTAGAAACTCCACCACTGCTTAGTTCATCCTGGCCCTTGGGAATCACATCTGAGGAGTCCCTTCTCAGCAAGGGAAATGGGTCGGTGCCAAGACCCTGGTAACCACGAGTTCACAGCACCTGGCTTCCCTACTTGGCTGGAATGTAATTTTCTCTGTTTCATTGTTCATTTCTTTGTCATTAAGTACAACTGTTGTGATTTAATTTTTCCATTTCACAGTTAGGTTTGGTTTGAGGGCCCTACAAAATCAGATGGGGCAGCCACAGCTTCTGTGGGCAACCAGGGCCTCCCCAGCTGGGACCTTCCCTCCTGGGGACCTGCAGCAGGCAGAGCTGTACCCTCCCACTGGTCTGCCTTACATTTTCTTTATTCCTACTGGTTTTGGCAATGATCATTTTTCATACCTTCGGATAATTCTTAGCTGTAACTGCACAGTCATTGTGGGGGGGAATGATAATCAAAACCTCTCTGATTCGAACACCCTGTGCTTTTCCCTTTTCCAGAAATACTCGTGCAGACTGACACCTGCTATTGTGCTGAGGCTCTTTTTGCTTCAGCAAACTTCTCTGCAGATATTTAATCTACTTTTTTTTTTTTCCAGTTGCAGTTACAAAAGACACTGACTCAAGTCTTTCAGAGCTGTCATTTCAAAAATGGATCCAGAATAACAACAAAAAAAAAGGTGGTTTTTTTCAGGGGAAGGTGAGAGAACACAAAAGTACTAAAGTTAAGCACAACTTTTTACAGGTGCTGGAAGAGGAGATCTGCACTTTTTATCATTCCTTCAAAATCCATATTTCAGGATGTTTTAAGCAAGCATAACACCTTGAGGAAAACCAAGCAGTGTTTGGAAGAGCTGCACTCGGGGCAGAGGAAAGGCACAGAACGGTTCCATCAATAATGGAATTACAGGGGAGACGGAGAGCTGGGGTGTCAGGGGAGGTCCTGGAGGAGAGGCAGTGGGTGCTGGCTGGGTGCTGGCTCTGGAGGGTGCAGAGAGCTGCCCATGGACACCGTGGGACACTGTGAACACACTGTGGGACACTGTGAACACACCATGACACACCGTGGGACACTGTGACACACCATGGCCGTGGCTGCCAGCCCAGCACAGCATCTGCCAGCTGATCTGCCAGGGAAATGTGACGTGCTGGTTGCCATCTGTAAAGTGTTGCATGACCTGCCCCCCACTTCAATCAGAGACTGCCTTGGCGACTGCTGTCTGCAGCAAGGCTTTGGCTGCCCGCCCTCGGGGGGAGGCTGCAGCACTGCAAAGCACATTTGTGAGAACCCACTGGTAAAAAAAGAATGAGGGTTTTTTAAAGTATGTTTTAAGCTATTAACGTCCTTTATTTGCTAAAGAATGCCAGCTGCAGTTTTCATGTTGTTTTCTACATTTTAATAAAATCTTCAGGGAACACTCAGTGACAGTGACAAGTACTTGAAGCCCAGGGAATGGGATCTGTTTGAAGACACGAGGACTGAAGGACTGAAGGCTGCTGGGACAAGGGAAGGTCCCCACGTCACTTGGCTTGTGCCTGATGAAAGATAAATGGACATTTGTTCCCAGGGTGTGACCTGGCACTTTCTGATTTCATGACTACAAGGATGGATGAGCTACTGAGTCCTTGGGCAGCTTTACTCGGTCTCTTCTTGGAGCTCTTGGTTTTTAATGGACTGATCCATGCTATCCCAGTGCAGGTGGAACAGATGATCATGTGGGTTCCTTGTATCCTGACATCAGGGACTTGGCTTCACTGGGATGCCCAATAGCACAGTTCCTCTCCTACTGAGACATGCTGAGCACAATGGGGGTGTTCAGCCTGGAGAACAAAAGGCTCTGGGGAGACCTTGGAGCCCCTTTCAGTACCTGAAAGGGGTCCAGGAGAGCTGGAGAGGGGCTTGGGACAAGGCCCTGGAGTGACAGGACGAGGAGGAATGGCTTCCCACTGAGGGTTAGATGGGATAATGGGAAGGAATTGTTCCCTGTGAGGGTGGGGAGGCCCTGGCACAGGGTGCCCAGAGCAGCTGTGGCTGCCCCTGGATCCCTGGCAGTGTCCAAGGCCAGGTTGGACAGGGCTTGGATCAATCTGGGATAGTGGAAGGTGTCCCTGCCCATGGCAGGGGGTGGAATGAGATGATTTTGAAGATCCCTTCCAACTCAAACCTTCTGTGGTTCCATGAACTGCAGTGCCCTGACACCTTGTCCAGGTCCACGCCAGCCCTGTGGGTTCCAGGGAGCTCCAGCCACACACCTGATGAAAAAGCAAGGACAGAGCATGAGGCCCAGAGCCTCTGGTGACACCCCATGAGCAGCAGGAGCAGGACCCAGGAACAGCTCAAGCAAAGGGGAGAGAGCCTCAAACAGGTGCCAGGCTCATTGTTGCTACTGGCAACATCTCTGGGTTGCAGTGCTTGAGGAGACGTGGGCAGGCAGGGAGGAGGTTGGTTCATCCATCTACCGCTCCCGTAGGAGGGCAGTGTGTCTGCCACCCGTTTTCAGCTGAGCTCATTAGAGGCTCTAAACCAGTATTGATCATAAATTCTCCATTTAAACCATTTTGAGAGCAACGCCCTTTCAGTCCACAGCGAGCCTTTCCTGCCGTATTTTCAGGTTAATCAACAGTTTTCATCCTTTATGAAAAATCATGAAGCCCGTGTTCTCTCTCTTAGTGCAGTTCTCTCTCACTTGGAAACCTTCTCCATCCCTTCTATTTTCCAAACCAAAACAATTAAAATCAGAGGTTGTTTTGCGTTCCAACATAGCAATTTTTTAATGTTAACTCAAAAAATGACACAGATCACTTTACCATGGGAATATTTTTACACACATACTGTTTTTCCCCAAACAGGGTAGGCATTATTTCTGTCTTGCAATGGGTTTGCTGAGCTTCCCGTGCACTGGGGTGGTGCCATCCCTCTGGATTTGCCCTGGGAGCTGAGCAGTGAGCTCAGCACTGCCCCAGCCCCTTGCTCTGCCCAGCACGTCCTTTCTCCCATCCTGCTTTCCCCTTGCTCGCTGCAGCACCAGCAGCTCATCCCATCTCCCTGCCAAGCATTCCCCAGCCCCAGCAAGGGGATAATAATGCTGTGTCGTGCATGAGGATTAATATTTCAAAGTGGGTTGAGGTTAAAGGGTGTTACATGGATCTGATCTGTGCTGTTGGAGGTCAGCAGAAGCTTTAGGATAAGGCTGGCGTGACGGTACTTCAAAAAACAATTATGGTTTATTCTTTTGAAATCCAATTATTTCCTGGAAGAACAGCAGGGAGTTTTAGTGGAATGGCCATGGAAGTCGATTACGAGACATGCAAACCCTGCATGGCTCACAATGCCTGCACCAGCCCCGGTGCCTTCCCTCCTCAGCACACGAAGTTCTGCTCGCAGAGCAGTTTATAGTAAGCTCTGTGCTGCATAAATATTAAAACATATAATCAGATGATTGCTTGCACGTTATATTTTCCTTTGCAGGGATGGTTTTTACTCTCAGCAGTGGCACAGCGTGCCGTGCAGCCACCCCCAGCCCACGCAGCCCGGCGGGATTTGTCCCGTGGAACTCGTCACGTGTTTCTGTGGCTGGGACATCACCTCCTGCGTGGGTACCCGAGTTTGGTTTGCAGATACATTCCCAGACGTGGAAAAAAGAAGCAGCTGCCTCTTTGCTGGTCCTTCAGCCACGCAGACAGATGGCCCATCTGCAGGGTGTGCCCCAGGGCTGGGTGGCAGCATTTAGTGCCCTTTCTCCTTCTCACCATCCTGTAATGATCCAGGTAGGGATCCAGGTCAAGCTGCAGGTGTGCACTGGATGATACCAGGTAAAGAGCCAGAGATGATCCACCCCAGCACAGCTGAGTGTGCAAACACAACTCCTGTGGAGTGGATCCATCCCTGCTTTTATCCCGTGGATGAACAGGCAGCCCTGGCCCCGCCGGTGTTCGGTGTCAGTTTGTTGGAACACATTGCCCATCCCCTCATGGGATGTGCTGCATTATTCATCAGAGAGATGAAAAACTGGAGGAGCTATTGTTGGTCCTGTTTAAACTCTCTGTTCCTGCAGCATTGAGAGGAGCAGTCATTACCTGTCTCCTCTTTCCGATCCAATTTGCCAGGATGTATATTTCCCCAGAAGCTCCATAGGGCTCCTCAGGGCCGGGATGATTTATTTATAGGAATGACCTTACAGCCACTTGGAAGACTGTCTGCTGACATGTGTGCACTGTAATGTACTTGTGGCAAGAAGCTCCCTGTATTTCCAATTCCCCTTCCAATCTGAAAAAGTTTTGCAGCCTGTTTTACTGCTGAACTCCGGAGTTAAGCACTCCGTGTCACAGCTGGATTCCTCCGTGGCTCGCTCAGACCCCTTGCTTGTTTTCCACACCTGTGTTTTCCTGTCCCCTCTCCAGACCCAAAGCCTGGTTCCCTCTCCAGATCCTGACCAGCTGCATGGAGCAGCATTGCTGTGTTTCCCTGCAGGCTGCTGTGGGATGCACATTCCCCTCGTGCTGCTGCCTGGCTCTGTGTGATGCATTTTCACCAATTAAGCTGGAAACGTCGCCAGGGTGACCCAGCATTACCCAAACCTGCTCTGGCTCTGACCAGGGCAGGTTATTAAAGTGCAGGCTCACGATCCACGGGCTTGGCCACGCAAAGCTCCGGGCATGTTCTTGATGAGCAGGAGTCCCTGAGCTTCCCGGGGCAATGTGACTGAGCTTTTTGTGTCCTGTTTATAAACAGCCACGCTGGGCGCACCCAGAAGGGTTTTGTTTGTACCCACGCTGCACCGGGCTGTGAAGGGCTTTAAATAGCTCCTGACAGTTATTTTAGGATTTTGAACAGGGAAAGAGCGAGTAAATGTCTTTGGAAAAGGTCTGATTATTGCAGCGGGAGAGCAGGGACAGGGAGAGGGAGGCGTGGGTGCAGAGGGATGCTCGGCTGCCCGAGCACGATGGATGTGCAGTGAAATGACCCTTCTGACCACTGCTGTGTGTTCAGGGGAGGCTGAATCTTCTGCTGAAGCTGTTAAAATTCTCCAGTTTGGTGTCTCTGTTTGTGAATCATTTATCACTTTATGTGGGTAAGAGCAGAGAGAAAAACAAATTACCCTAAAACTCATCACTGAGTGGCTGCCACGGAACAGGGATTAGAATTTGGCATCTGGTGCTCACCTCCTTTTTGGGGACCTTGGTAGTGTTAGTTCCCAGGCATCTCCCTGAGACCCTTCATCAACCCCCTCTGTCCCCAAATTCCACAGGCAGTCTGAACAAGTCCTTGCACCATGCCTGCCCGTCACTGGGCAGATCAGCAATCCAGCCCACTGCTGCTTCAGCAGGGAACCAGAAGAAAACACTAAAATCCCTCACAGAAGGCTGGGAGAGTCAGGCAGATCCCATGTTTCAAGCTGCATCTTGGTGCAGCTGCAGAGAAACACCGAGCATGAGGCAGGGGATGGTGGATCCCATCGGTTCCACCTGGGAATAAACACATTCCTGCCTCGCACAGCCAGCCCCTAAACAGGCTTCTGGCTTCATCCAGGGAAAATGCTGATCTCTGCAAAGCAAAAGCCTTAGAAATGTTCCAGGAAAAAATGTGGTTTATTCCTAGGGGGGAGAAAATGGGACTAAGCTAAGGGAGAGCGAAGCAGAAGGGTGCCAGGGTGGCAGGAAGGCTTTAGGGACGTGGTGGCAGGTGGCACAGACACCACACGGAGCAGTGGCAGGGCTGGACACTGATCTGGAAGCCACATGGCCTGTGCTGATGCTGGCAATCATTCCAGCTGCCAGCCAGGGGAAGGTGGAGCAGCAGCCTTCCCTGGTTTATGGGGTGTTTATTGTCCCCATGTCCCCACGCTGTTCCTGCAGGACTGTGTTGGTCACACGTTTAATCCTCTGTAATCTGCTTTGGAATATGGGCTCTGAGGAATGCTTCATCCCATCCACACCTTTCCAGATGATAAGGAACTGTCTCAGAAAGGTCCCCTTCAATTATTTTCAGGTATTAGATATTCTGCAGCAGGAGCTGAGGTGGTCCGTGACCTCTGAGACATCTGAGTGAGCAATGACAGTGATGCTCCATTTAGATGAGGCAGATACTCAGCCTGGCTGGAAACTTTCTGAAAATGAAGTGAACTAAACAGTCAACAACTTTTAAAGTGTCATAATGATGAAAGGATTATTAAATCCTGAAGGTGGGACCAGGTCTTGACCCTTGTCTTGGGTTAATTGCCTTCTGTGGGCTCAGTCCAGGACCTGGTGCTTTTCAGAGGGTTGTTCCAAGGGTTTACATTGGAGCAAAGGGAGAAAAACTACTGATCTGCCACTTGGACCAGGGGTGGGAGTTATCTGACAAGCTGTAATTTGAAATCTCTGAAGTCTAGGAGAGAGCAGTCCTTTTAAAGTCTCAAACTGGTGGCAGTTCCAAGCTGGGACATCATGTGCCGCTAGGGAATGGAAATTCAGTCATGCAAAGCAGCTAAACATAACAACTGCTAAAAGAGAGCCTGTTTTGTGCAAGTAAATAGGGAGGCTCGGCCTATAAATTTATTCTCCCATGTCCTGCATGAAGTTTTTGGAAATTCCCGTTTACACAAAGCAAAGGTTAACCCCTCACTGGGAGAATTCCTAAAACCTTGCCCTGCTCCAGGTCTTCCCAATGCCTCTGTGTGGTTAAGGGTTAAATCCTGAAACCCAACTCTCTCCATCAAGTGTCTCAACCACCTCTAGATCAGGTAAATTGGACTTGGAACCTGTCTTTAAGCTCTTCATCAGAGAATAACTTCCAGCTTATTTCAGAGAGTTTCTGCTAAAATATGCGACTTTGGAAAATTTTTATTACTGAAAATCTGAAAGCACAATTTGCCTCCAGCCTGGCTACCAGAAAATATCAAAGTATTGTGTGGCCTTGATGGGGTAAACAAGGGAAGTTTATCTCACATCTGACTTACCAGGGGTTATGGTGACCTACCACAAGGTTTGTTTGAGCATTTTGCTTTTCACATGTTGTAATTTTGTTGTTTTCCTTGCAAAGCCATATCTTTACTTGAGAAAACAAAAGGACAGAGGCACAAACGTGAGTGTACCACAGAACCCCCTCAGCAATCCGTGGTTCCCAGCTTCACACAGCTCTTTAAATTCTGCTTATTTTCAGTCCTGCACGGGGTTTCCATAGGGTTTCCCACCTGTCTATAGAGGATTGGGGAATTTTCCTCCTCATAACAAATATTTGTTATTTAGCTTCTGGTCACCACAAACACTTATCCAATATTTTTTAATGAATTTTGACTTTCATTATTTTTTGTGCCAGGCCTCCTCGTTTCTTCCCCTTGCGCTGATTTTTCATGCCCACATATTACTCATTTAATCTTTCCCGAAAGAGTGTAGGAAATTAGATTAACGAGGCAAATTAATAAACCAGTGTAGCTGTGAGACCTCATACACTTTACTTACCAAGCACAGCACATCATCCTCCACTCAGAGGCCCAGGACAAGTTATTAATGAACAGATTTTGCCACCCTTGGTGCTATGTGGCTACTGCCAACCTGGAGATGCCACAGGAATTCAGTGGCTGTGCCCTGGATGCTGGGGCAGTGGATGGCCACGGGGTGCTCTGCTGCAGCTCGGGAATCGAGGTGTGCTGGCTGCTCTGAATCCCTGCCAGGAAATGCTCTGCAGAGCTGGAGATTTTATCTCAGCCCACTGTAACCCGACAACAATGAACCCATTAGAGCCTGGACCTGAGCCCGCAGCGCTCGGAATGTGACAGACCTCACCTGAATGGGGACTACCAGCACAGTTTGTGGCTTTATCCATCAGCCCCAAAGTGACTCAACCTCCCACAGCCTCGGTGGGCTGCGTTTGGGGCTCTGCATCCTTCCCTGAGGTTTGAGGTCTTTCCATCACCAGGCAGCTGGAGCTCACAGGGTTGCCCTACCTGTTTCCCTGCTGAGGTCAGTGAAAAGCACACCCAGACTTCGCAGAGGGTCAGTTTAGGAGCAGTAACTCTCCGTACTCCCAACACCTCCAGCCCTTTGGCTGGGATAAGGTGGAGAATGACCAACAGGATCTGCCTCAGGGCCCTGGATCCCTGGCTGTGCCTGGCACAGCTGCGGTGGGATGCTGTGTGCTCTGGACAAGCTCACCACGCTCCAAGACAGGGCTGGAGCCCATGATTCTGATATCGATCTTTGTTTAATACAATGTATTAAGCAATTTAAACAGCCAGCACCTGGCAGTGCTCCTTGGCAGGCAGCCCACGCTCTGGGGAGCATCATTTGCTGGCTCTGCTCTGCCTCCCCCTCCAGCAGCTTTGGGGAGAGGCACAGAAAGCTGGGAGAGACTGGGAGGGCAGGCAGCAGGGAGCCTCTGGCTGAGCCCACCCCCAGACAGCTTTTCTCTGAGCAGAGGGACTGGAAGATTTCTCTTTTCTCTTTCCAGAGACTGGAAGATTTCTTTTTTTTTTTAGTAATATTGCCTTTTCTGGTGAGTTTTTTGGTCTGGGGTGGCTCTGGGATGGGGTACAGAGGGAACACCAGGGAAGGCCATATTCTGACAGGCTGCTTTGGCTGTCCAAGGCAAGGAATGCTGAAGGACAAGGAAGTGCACAAATCCAGATGAGAATTGGCTTTTATTAGTGGCTTTCTTGCAAAGTGCACCTGTGTCTGTCAGGAACAGTTTTAAAAGACAGTTCTCAAGCACAGGGAGGTTGGGACAGGGCAGGGTGCCCTGTTCCAGGTGATCTCTGCAAACCTGGAGGCTCCTGACCATGGGAATGGTGCTGTCCTGATTCCCTCAGTCCTCCAGATGTGGAGGTTGGCTCCTTGGAAACCTGGGGGTGGCAATGTGGAGATTGCCATGGAGCACCTGCTGGGAAGTGGTGACCTTGGCTGTGGATTAGTCAGACCCTAAACCTTCACCCATCCAGGCTGGAGACAGAAATGTTTATCTCATCAGACAGAGTAATTTCTGTGCATCCTTTAATCTGGGAACCCCACCTTCATTAGGGAGAATGGATCCAAGCACCCAAGAGCATCCCGAAAAGAGAGCAGGCTGGATCACTTTCTGGAGCTCTGGCAGGTTTGGGACTGAACGTCTTCCCAAGTTCCTTTATAAGCAGAGTTTTCTACTTGTTTATGTCAGTTTTGCCCTGTGTAATCTGTTTGGTTTGCCCGGAGGAGCAGCAGGACACTAATTAATTAATGATCAGGGGAATGACTCACTTTCCTTGTGCCCTCCTGAGGCACCTTCTTTGTCACAGGAGGGAGCAGGAGCACAGATCCTGTTCCAGGCTGCCCTGACCTGTCTCCTAGGGAAGGAGGGCAGCAAAATATGAATTTATAGTGACCGTGCAGCGTTTGTCACTTGCCCAGTGTCAGCACAGAAGAAGCAGCTGAGCCTGCTCCATGAACAGCCACTCAGTGTTCCTGAGGGAAGCTGGAAATGTTGGGATTTCAATAGCAATGGGATTAACTGCCTGCTTAAATGAGGAAGGCAATAGCTCTGTAATTAGTGTGACTTCCTGAACAAAAACGGGGATGCTGCTCCGGGAAGGGGCTCAGCCTGGTCCCAGGGCAGGCTGGGCAGGAAAGCTCCCACTTCAGAGCTCGCACATCACCAGCGCTTCCCCAAAATGCCACGGCCTGTAGGGGCTCCAACACTTGCACAAAAGCTGCTGCAATCTCCATGTGGGAATCTGTAAGGGTGGGAAACCTCACCAGGATTAAAATTCTCCCTCCCCCCGCAAGCTGTGGTCTAGTGAGAACACAGAATTAATGTCGTGTTTAGGACAAAATAAAATTAATCCAGCTTTGACCACCTGGTCTGTAACAGGAGAGAGAAGGGATGCTGGAGAGGGGGGAGGAGCTGGGAACATCATGTGGAGGGGTCAGTTTTATTTGTGAGTGGGCAAAAAGCTCTTTGTTGTGGGCAGGTCCCTTCCCTCAGGTCATCCTGGCTGTCAGCAGACGTGGCTGAGTTCTCCATTCCCAAACAAGGCTTGGTCATATCCTCTTATGACAGCTTAGAGTCTGTCATTACTGCTCATTACCAGATTGACAGAGCAGGGCCTGTCCTTGCTGCCCTGCCTGCAGCTAAAGTCATGGATGCAGGAGTCAGGAATCCCTGCTGCCATTAGAAATCATTAGAAATCCTATAGGAAAAAAAGCCTCCGAACCCCAAACTCACAACCCCCAAGGTCACCGTGCCAAAATAAAACATATAGACAGATATTTCTATTTTTTTTTTTAACTGAGGGGAAAGATTTCCATGTCACAGTATTGAAAAACAGCCCGAGGAGTGGCTGATTGAGCCCCTTAGAGTTCCCCTGTACATTTCTTTTTCATGCCACACTGTATGAATGTAGGATTGAACATCACACAGTGCTCTTTGGCCCCTGGCCAGGCAGAGGTTGGAAAATAATTCTCTTTTTTATAGATGTCTTTATCCATCTAGAATGTATCAGTTTAGACAGGAAGGATGTGAGCACTTCAGAGAAACTGATGTCCAGTAAAAGAAAAGCCCCACTAGGTACTTGCCTATTTTCCTATGGATATTACTGAGAAACTTCAGGTGAACTGGAACCAGCAACGCACTGAGGTGAAAGATAAACTGGATGTTTACTTTCCTCCCACTTCCATTTGTGATCCGTGGCTAGGAACTGCTCAGTTCCCTATTTATTCAATGAGAGATGATAGAATATTTCAGGATACAGCAGCCCATGTTCTGCCAATTCACAGGATAAACAGAAAAAATGTTTCCTGGGCTTGATTTGTCAGGAACAGCTGTTCTTTAGGATGTTGTAGATATCTTTCCCTTCAAACTAATTTGATCAGGACTTAGAAAAACCTCCACAAAATAAATACTCCACAGTTAAGCAGACACTGCAGCTGCTTGGTGGGGAAGGCTTAAGTTATGGAAATAGGGAAATTGCTACTCCACAGGAAGATGGGAGCTAAATATTTCCTCTGGCGTGGGAAGAGTTGTCACGGCCAAGGAGAGAAACAGAGCACCCAAGGAAATGGGGACCACAAGAAAGGGCAATTAGTGACTGGCAGATTGACATCATTTTCCTGTCTAAGCACTTGGTATTAACACTTGAGGACAAACAGGGTCAGGACTCACCTTTAAAATATTTTCTATACAAGGAGAGAGAGAGGATGTGTCTAAATAGCAAAACATCTTCCTTTAACATTGTTTTATGTTTTCTTCATGTCCTCTTAGTCATCATTTTTGTGGCCAAATGCTTTAATTTGTCACCAAATACAGGTTTCCCTCCATATCATGTAAACTCCCTTGTCTTTCCAGTTTTAAAACTGTGCAGTGTTTTTGAGACCATTTATTTAAAAAGAGCTTTTAAAATGAAGGTTGTTCATTGCACAGAACCCCCGAGACAACTGTCAGAGTGCTGCATAAATAACAGCCTCTTCTAGTGACCATTTAATGCAAGGAAGATGGAAAAAACCAGCATGCAGATGATGATGAAAGCCAAGAGCATTTTTCAAAACTCAAGGTCTTCACGCTAATAATAAAAAATTCCTTGTCTCTGCTGGGGGTGACGTTGTAAAAAGCAGCTTGTATGTGCATCTCAAAACATCAGGACTAAATTAGGTCTTCATAATGTGAGTGTAGTCTGAACTAGGGTGTTTGTATTCCCCAGAGGGGTCAGTGTGCTTGGGAGGTAACTTGTTTAGCCTACTTCAGATGCAGTGAAATGCTCTGAGATGTGTTCAAGTGTGGTGAGCTGCAGGTGTTGCTTTCTCCTTGCCTTTAGAAGATGGGACAGCTCAGAGCAGCTCGCAGGCAAGTGGCTGTTGGAGAGGTGGATGCTGGGTGAGAAGTGAAACTCTTCCTTTTAGATGGGAAATGTTGCTGGCTGGACAGCTTCCAAAAATGCAGACATTGTAGTAAATGCTGGTGTGTTGAAACCAAGCTGGTTTGCACAAGCTCAGGAGTTCCAGCAGGTTTCTGAGCTACACTAAAAGTGCTGCCAGGATGACCAGGAGATGACCTGGAGCTGATGGAGGGCATCTCTGCAGAAGCCCCATGTCACAATGAGGCATCCCCATCACCTCAGGGTCCACCACTGAACCAGCCTCGCTCCCTGTCTTGGACATCAGAGACTTTAGGAGATCCCACAGAGCTTTGGAGAAGTCCCAGAGCTTCTGGATAAATTACAAAAACCCCAACTTCTGTGATAGCTTCAATTTTTGTTTTAAATAACATTTTTCTTTTTCTGGCAAGTTTTGTATTGCGTAGTTTTCATTACTTTCATTACCTCTTTTGTAGACTTAAGTATTTTAGAACTTTGAAAACTGAAGCAGAAAAGAAGCAGAGGCTTTAATGGGCTCTAGCTATAAACTTGGATGAGAAATATCAATGGAATGATTTTTGTCATGGCCCTTCCAGTATTAGGCTGGCAGAAAAAGAAGCCCAAACTGTTCTTGGTGTTCTAGGTTAATGGCTTGTGTTTCTAATCCATAATCTCTTTTATTTCACACAGTCTCACTAAACTTGGGGACTTCATGCTCTCCAGTCACATTATCTCTCAAGGAAAACCAACTCAATTAAACTTCATTTGGGTTTGAAAAGAGGCAGAGTGTGCATGTTTTGGAGACAATCAGTGCAAGCTTAGACTGCTTATCAGGAAAAGAACAATCAGTGTCAGTCAGACCCTGGAACGGGGCTCAGAGAAGCTGTGGGATCTCCATCCTTGGAGGATTCAGACTCAACGGTACAAGGCCCTGATCTGAGCAGATCTTGTCTAGGCTGTGCTTTGGCCAAGAAAAGCTGGACCAGGGAATCCTTGAGATCCCTTCCAGCCGGCTCCTCTGTGATTCTGGGGCATTATCTGATACACATGGAACACCCAAACCCTGTAAATCTGCAGGCAACACCTACGAGTACAAAAAGATATTGTAGCCACAGCTCTGGCACAGGCGTCTCTGGAATGGGCGGCTGCAGCCATGAATCCAACTGCAATTCCTGAGGGCATGGAAAGAAAAAAAACTATGTAGGTAGATGAGGAAAATTAGCTAAACAGAGCATATCTACCCAGAATGTCACCCAGAACACAGATGCTAATATTCCTTATTTTTCCTGGAGTGTTTCAGGAAGCCCATGATTAGTTTTAGATGTAAGGACTCAGCCTGAGGGAGCCCTGGGTGAGAGCAAATCTACTCATCCCTCTAAACTGAGCTGGGATATTGATCCAGCACTGGCACAAATAGAAATGCCTTCTGCACTCTGAAACCAGCAGTCAAAAACTTTGGGGAAAAAATTACCCTGATGATTTGTTTTGTTCCAAAACACTGGAATTATATTTTTAAATAATGAGTTTTAGGAACCGATATTTGTGGCTCTTTTTTGGTTTTTGCTTTTAGTTTCTGAACCCTTTATTTACATTTAGTCGATATTTTATGCTTTTCTGTGCTTCTTTGAGGATTAGAAATCTACTTTGAAAAAAACCCCTCAGATTCTAACTTAATCACTTGACTCTAGAGGCAGAAGGCCTAGGACAGGAAGCAAACATTCCAAGAAAAACATGAAAATACTGACAGCTGACAGAGCTGTGGTGTAAGAGTGTTTAACTGAGAGGATCTAACAGGACCATATGCCAAGGCAGTCAACAGCTCTAAGGGGAAGCCAAAGTCCAAGGGACTTTTCTTGAGGGGTTATCAAACCTAAATAAGATGGAGCTATTTTGATTCTGAGCAACACCAGTGAGGCCTTATTTGGAATATTTTCTGCTGTGGGAGGAAGACAGCCAAGAAATGAACACAGTTCAGCTTTGGAGCTGTGTGCTCTGAGGGAAGCCCAGCTCACTTGGCCTCTTCCCTGAGTGCCTGAGGACACCGTGAAAACTCTTGAAGATTAAGCAAATCGGGCAGACGTGTACTTGGAATAAGAGAGCGAAAATTCAAAGCCAGGATGGCAAGATAAGAGAAACAGCAATGAAATGAAATGAAACGAAATGGCAGAACTTCCTGGACGTCAGCAGAGTGGTTGGAAAGCTCTAATCCAAACAGGTTTGGGCTCCATTTGAGAAATAAGCTCCCTAATTTGACACCAGTGATCAGCCCCATTCATCTGAACAGCCTTCTGCTTCTGACGTGGGTAGCCTGGACTCCTATCCACATCAGGCTGGACGGGGCTTGGAGCAACCTGGTCCAGTGGAAGGTGTCCCTGCCCATGGCAGGGGATTGGAACAAATGACCTTTAAGGTGCCTTCCAACCCAAATCATTCTGTGATTCTATGATCAGCTGTGTGATAAATATTCCCGATATTACCAATGTAATGTGATTTTTCTATAACAATGATATATGGCTTGTGGGCAAAGGGCCAAATCTGGACTTTCTCCCCCAGCCTTGGGTGTCTGCCCAGGCTCCTTGACTGTAAGAGTTGACTTGGCAGAGGGAGGAACCATGGGAAGTCTTGGGGAAACGGGGCTGTGTGAAAGGCATACCCAGGAAGAAAAGGACACAAATCCCTCCCAGCCAAGGATCTCAAAGGTTCCACCTCCAGTGGAGGAATGTGACCTTCCTGAGACCAAGCAGCTTCACCAATTTCCAATTATTCCAGCAGGAGCTCAACATTTTGCATAATTTTGTGAAATTGGTTTTATCGATTCAGCTGAATTGCATTGGGCAAAGCAAAGCCAGCGGCTCGGCCTCTCTGCTGCCATGGTGCTTGGGCAGTAATGAGATGTGCAGACAAATGATTACACATGGATCTGGCTGGCTTATGGCAGCAACCGTTTACTCCTCAGTTAAATATCCTCCTGAATTCTCTGATCCTCAGTCCTCACTCTGACCTCTACAGAAGATCCAAGTAGCTGTAATATTTAAGCAATTTCAGCTGTACACAACCCCAAGATACGCTCTAAATTGTCCTTTGGTGTTAGAGCCCTGTAAATTTACAGCTGTGCCCGGACATGGGCAGCTCCAGAGCTGGCTGTCTCACAGAAGTGGAAGCTTTTGAAGCTTAAACTTTTTTTCAAAGGCAAGAGAAACTCCGATGCAGCTGAGACATGTGGTCGGAAAACTGAAGCAACAAGTTCCTGAAACACGAAATCTGTAATTTCTCAGGGTGGCAAGGATTATTTGGGAGACAGCAAACATATTTTTCATATGAGAGCAGAAATGTGTGTTACAAAAAGCCTGTTTATAATGCAGCTTACCTACCAGACAGCCACGTCAAGCTGTCAATGGAGAGAGGACTGACAACAAGCTAATGACCTCCTGCTGCTCAATAAATGTCTCAGCTTTGCTCCAGCATCTCTTTGTGCAGTGGGAGGGAGACAGTGATCCCAGGCAATGTTCTGTTGCAATTATTTTATTCTGTTTCTACCCATCTTTTTAACACAACATACAAGAGAGGCAGGCACAGCAGCTTTTGTGAAGCCTGATACAAGTAAACAATAGTTGCTCAAGCTATAATTACTAAATTATTTTCTTCTAAAGTTAGGAATAAAAGCAATCAAAGAACTGTCCTTCCAGAAAAGTAATCTATTTTGAAAATGATTTATTTTTCTGTTCCCCTCATTGTAGCTGTAAATAAGGCAAAGCATGATGAGGTACCTTGCTAGACAGCTTTCTGCAAGATTAAATTAGGAAAAAATGGAAAGCTACTTTTTATGCAGTTGTTGAAACTGCCTGTTTGTGATGAAGAAGGCTAAGAGAAGGCTAAGAGATTTTTTACAGAACACACTTCTAAAATATAATAAGTCATATTAAAGTAATAAGAATTTATGGATCAGGCCAGGCCTGAATTAAAACAAAAATCTCATCCAAAATTTCCAATGTTCCAGAAAAAATGTCCTTTCCCCATTTTAATTCCAGACTTGTGTATTCCTTATCTTCCTCAGTTACCATCCAAAGTCTCCACTAATGGCTTTAAAGTATCCCTGATATTCTTTCACCATCCTGCTGAGCCAATAGTGTGGCAATTGGCACTGCACTGTTGGAATCTCACTCTTACCTGGTTTGTTTTCTGGTTTTTATTTGAGGCGTCTGTGTTTAATCCCAGATTTGCTCATAAAAAGGATAAGTCTCGATAAATGAGTAAGGGAGAGGCTTCTGAGACACAGAATGAAAATATCCAGAATCCTTAAGCAGTCTATTGGTGGATTACGTCAACTCAAAGATAGATTTTGCTCCCTCTGGCTCATCAAATAATCTGATTAGCTGGTGCTGATTATGCTGGGTATGATGCGCTGTGTTCTGCAAACCAGACACAGAACAGCCCTTCTCTGTTGCCTCGTGCTCCTGGACAGCCTTATTTATAATAAATCCCATTTTCACTTTTGCTGACCACTAACAGCTCTGGCTTGCATTTGGGCCATATTAAAGCCACCTGATAATGCTGCCTTGCTGCACAGGAGAAGTGCTTGGCTCTCCTAAAGCAGAAAAATGTCTGAGTTTTTGCCTCTCAGCTCCACAGCCATTGGGTTTAGCATCTAAAGGCTTTTATACAGTGTTTGGGGAGAGGGGATGCCATCAGGGGGCTCATAAAAGCCAGGAGTCAGAGGAGGGGGCTGCCTAACCCAGCATCAAAACCAGTGGCAGCACAATGTGGTATTTTCGTCTCCTCCAGCCCCACTTGCCAGAGTGGGAGGAGTCAGTGTTACGCTGACCCCACATTTCATTTTCTGCTGCCAGAAGCATTTTGGAGGGGTCCAGGGGGCTGGTGGTTGTTAAAAGGGTCAGTGGTGAGGGCGAGAGAGACAGTGGCCATTGTGCAGAGCCATCCAGGCTATTTGGGCCTGACATTTCTGTACAGCAGTAAGTTCATGGATTTCAGTCCATTTTTATAATGGATTTTTGTCTCGAGTCCTCACAAATGTCTTACATGCCCCTGAAGGGACTCAGGCTGCTGCGTCCTTTTCAAGTTGCGTTGTGACTTGCCACTGCTGTCCCTGATGACTTTTAGAGTGCATCCAAAGAGCTCCTCGTATTTTCCTGTTCTATTTTTCTTTCCCCTTTGTTTTTAACACCCTGTCTCACATTTTCCTCGGTTTCCTCTCTCTTTTCCTCCTCTCTGTCCTCCCCCCTGCATTCCTGCGCTGTGACAGACCTGCTGATGCACGCTCAGAGCGGCGGCAGCCACGCTGTGCTCACCATCTGGGATGGGCAGCTCCTGCAGTCTCCTGGAGTCTCCAGATCCACCCTGAGTGCTGGAATACAGCCACTCCATCGCCTCCCAGATTCCCGTTTTTCTCCACGTGTGCTGCCTTTCTGTTGGCCACAGACCTTCACCCACACAAGGTCTGCCCAGCTGAGGAAAGTTTCTCACCCTGATCACAGGGCTCAAACCCTTCAGCTGGAAAGCCCTATCCCGATGGATTTACTCCTTCACCCCCTTCCTCTGCTCCATGTGGAACCACGGAGAAAGCAAGAAAAATATGAGAATGTGGAAGCTTTCAATTCAAGTGCTCCCCACTTTGAACCTTTTTCTTTTTGCTATTGAAACACACTTCAGAGTGAGGAGGTAACAACTCAGAACAGATTTTAGACATATTTCTGCACAGTTTTTCCAAGCTAGATTTATTCTCTATCTTTCCTGGCTGTTTTGCCCCTGAAACAATCACCCCCACACACTGACTACTTCAAGAGCTGTGAGGGGTCTCTTGCAGGCTCCATGGATGTTCTTTCATGTCCTTTCCAACCCAAGGCATTCTATGGTTCTGTGATTAAGCCTCCTCTGACTTCATCCTTGCCTGCATAGGGGGGATAGCGATCTAGCTATAGCTGAATACTTTTATGATTCAAATGAAAACGAGAAAGGGAGCCACAAGGATGGGATTTACTGGGTGTGAAGGCTCAGGCTGGCTCAGAGGCTGGAAAACTGGTAACAAATCAGCGAAGCATTTCAAACATCCTGTTCTCAATCCAAAACCTGGGCTTCCTTTGGATTTTTGTGCATTTCTATTCCTCGCCCTTTATCTAAGTGTTGCGAACCCTCCTTGCTCCTGAAAACACAGGATAAAGCAACGGCAAGCGCAGGATCCAAGGAGCTGGTTGAGTAGGGAGCTCTGCATATTCAAAGTTCAGCTGGTGAGAAATAACCATCTGGTGAGCACGTACATCCCTGCTCCTGGATAAGCTGAGGATGAATCTCCTAATGGGAGCCGACGCTCTGCCTGAGAGCGAGGAGTTACCAGGGTAAAGAGAATTACATAAGAGCAAGATCTGCACTTAGACATCACTAACTAGATGTAATCTTTGCACTCAAGCTGAGGTAATTCTGCTGCAGCACAAAAACACCCCATGCCAGCAGAAAATAATTGGGGTTTTGTCTTTTTTTTTTGCTTACCTGCAGCACAATTTTGTGTCACTGAGTCCCCCCAGCTACTACACGCAACAAATGTGCTCCTGTGAAATGTTCCAATGCTTGCTTTCTAATTATAGCTTTGGGTATCGTTTGCTCGGGTATAAACAGGGTGAACCAGAACAGAAACGTCAGGGAGGGTTGAGGGAAAAGGCCTTTTACTAACAGCAAGCATCAGGACAGAAAAAATCAGGGCATCTTGTAAGGCAAAGCGCTCGTGTTTAATAGGAGACAGCAGCAATTTGCAACTCAGGGTTGTGCTGAAAAAATTCTAAATTTATAAATTCTTTGCAGAAAAGGAAGGGAACTTCCCAGCCATCTGCCTCGCTGGCTGCCTGCAAGGCTCACACCTCGCAGGCACAAAGGGTTCCAGGCTGCTGGGGCAGCTCCAGGCTGACAAGGAGTGAGCACCAAGGGGGTTCTTAGCCGGATATTCCTGCAAAATTACATCATTTGTGCACTTTGCTTGGGTTTTATCACATCTGTGAGCTCTGACAAGGAGATTTACTATCAGTTCTTGTTCTAGAGGAAGAAGAAGAAAGGAGATTGGAGTTAGGATGGCTGAGGAAGGTGGGGAGTTACAAGAACAGGGATTTGTGATGTTTGAGAAGTGTGGAAAAAAGAAAGCTGGAACACATATGTGTGCAAATGATATTTTTACATCCTGGTTCTGCTGTGGGTTTACTGTGAGGCACGTGGGGTAGTTGTACAACTCTGTGTGAAGGCACACGAGCTGCAAGGCCTGAGCAAATCCAGCTCTGCAAAGCAAGGTTCCCAAAATAACAGCTTAAGCTGTCAAATGAGTATGACTGTTCCAAATTCCTTCCTAGGGAATTAAAAGTTCTCCTTAAACTGGTGAAAGGAAACGAAAATTTTGGGTGGGATAGAGAAAATTAGTACTTGCTTACAACTTCTGCTACCTCTAACAAAAATAGAATTATCTTTCTGACATAAAAAAAAAAAAAAAAGATTATCAAATACGACATCTGTTGAGGACTGGACTATCAAGTCATGTAGATTTTGATTTGTCTCTAGAAGTCTGAAAGCTCTTATTGGATAAAATATGTGTGCAAATATCAATGATCTAAACTGCTGAAAGGTCATTCCTCTTGTATTTTATTGTTTAAGTCTAGAACAAATGGCAAACTCCTGCAAGGTAAACCTGGAAGGAGACACCAGCAGCTTTTTGAACTAAAGCCAAAGACACGGCCTTTGCAATAAAGTCACCAACATCAAAAATGTCAGGTAATTGGGAGATGCAGCCCAGGATTTGCTTTTGCTTTGGTAAATAGTTTCAAATTCAATTTTAGGATGTGTTCTCCTTCGAATACTCTCCAGGGACACATTTCACTACTCAGAATGCTTCTGGTCTGCAGAGCAACTGTGCAGAGATGAAAATCTCTTAGAACCATAGAATTCTTTGGAATTTTTTTTTTTTTCAGTTGATCATAATTTTTTTTCCAACCCAAGCCCCTCTACAAGTCTATGGTTCTACGATATTCCTTGTATTTTCATGTCTTTTTATTCAGTCTAATCTATAACAATTATTTCCGGAAATTTCCCCCTGTTGTACAGTTGGGGCAGCATTTGGGATTTACCCCAACAGCTCTTCCATCATCTGGCCTAGATGCCAAGAGCAAGGGATACATTTTCTGGATGATTTCTAAGCACAGAGAGATGGTACAATGCCTTAGGAAAAGGAGTATTTCTTTTACATGACTTATCCAAGTCTTATAAAAAAGAAAAAAAGTTGTCCCCCTTTTTCTACAGCTGCATTTTGAGAAATGCACCAACTTGCACAGTGGAGTCAGAAAGAGAATTTAGTAAATAATTAGTCTGGGAGAGAGAAATCACATTACCCTCCCCCTGCAACTGTTCTCGATGTTTATAGGGAACTAATTTAATTGCAAATGAAGACAAATTTCTATTTCAGTCTCCATAAGTAATTACATTTTACTTGTCCTGACTCCAGTCCTGGTTGTTTGCCTGCTGGACAAAGGGATTTTCTCTAGCACTGCTCTGCTGGAACATCTCAGGTGCTTTTCTTTTATGCTGACTGAGGGAGAAGGGATGGATCCAGCTGGTCCAGGATGAGTTTCCCAATGCAACACCAAGCCCGAGGCATTATCTAACAGAGTCTGGGAATGGGGAATGAAACCATGGAAATAAGAAAGTGCTAAAACATCTGAGAAAGCCTGAAATAAAAAGTAGTAACTGCAGTGGGGAAAAAAAAAATCAAGCATCAATGATGTAAAACCCATGAGGGAAAAGCAAGGATGTGGACAAATACACATTTTTTGTCAGTGAGCCTACAAGGGCAGCTTAAGGAAGATGCAGACTCGCAATTTTTGAGTAGAAAGCAAAAAAAATATCGCGTAGCCAGCACAAGGACTGAACCCAAGGGCTGGCAGAGCTGTTGTGACTGGTCTTTCCTTCCCAGAAGAGGAATGGGCTTTGCACTGTGGGGCTGCTGCTTGGATGAGTCCTTCTGGCCAGGGTGGACATCCTGAACTCCAATCCCACACATTCACTGTCTCCAGTCAGGAACGGCTGGAATCCACATACAAAGGAAATGTTGAAAATTTATTTCACAGAATCAATTTAGATCGAAAAAACCTCTGAGATCGAGTCGGTCCTATGACCCAACACCACCATGCCAACCTGACCATGGCACCTGGTGGATTCTGGATTCCCACACATTGATTCCTTCAGTTGTTCCATAGCAAAATATTTCCTGAGCGCCGATAAGAAATGGAGGACAGAGTCTTAAGCTGCAACCAGGGGAGGTTCAGGTTGGACATTACGAGGAATTTCTTCACAGAAAGGGTGATTAGACATTGGCAGGGGCTGCCCAGGGAGGTTTGGAGTCCCCATCCCTGGAGGTGTCCGAGGACCGACTGGATGTGACACTCAGGGCTCTGGGCTGGGTGACAAGGTGGGGACCGGGCACAGCTTGGACTCCGTATCTCGGAGGTCTTTTCCAGCCTCAGTGATTCTGTGATCAGCTGCCACAAAGCAGTGATCTCCACGGCTGCTGCCTGGCCACGTGCCATTACAAGGAGGTTTTTTGAGGGATTATTCCCACAGGAAACTCCGATGTGCATGTACTCCGCACCATGTAGGATGTGGAGCCATGGGGAGGATGCTCTCTTCTCCACTACTAACACGCTCTGCGCGTTGCCGCCGGCGAGCGAGGCGCATGTTTGGCGCGGGGAGGGCCGCGGGGTGCCGCGGGGTCCGGCGGGACGTGCGGGAAGGGGAGCGGGAAGGGCCGGGAAGCGGAGCGGGAAGGGGAGCGGGAAG
>VWZW01003304.1:754609-813611 GCA_013397115.1 Edolisoma coerulescens
CTCGGTGTGCCTGGGTGAGATCATGCCTGTGCTACCTCCCTCCTACTTCTTCCCACCCTCCTGGTTTGATTTTGTTCGTGTTCGGATGTGCCTGTGTGGATCGGCACGCGGTGGTGGAGTAGGTGATGGGAGTGATGGGTTGTATCTGTGGGTTTTGGGTAGCAGAACTTCCATGATATTGCCTATCCCATCCCTGGCAGTGCCCAAGGCCAGGTTGGACGGGGCTTGGAGCACCCTGGGATAGTGGAAG
This sequence comes from Edolisoma coerulescens, assembly GCA_013397115.1. NCBI lineage: Eukaryota > Metazoa > Chordata > Aves > Passeriformes > Campephagidae > Edolisoma > Edolisoma coerulescens. Next base: position 754,860 of record VWZW01003304.1, read on the forward strand.
GTGTCCCTGCCCATGGCAGGGGCTTGGAACAAGATGATCTTTAATGTCCCTTCCAACCCAAACCATTCTGTGATTCATTCGGTGATCACGTATTGTCGATGCCTTATCAGAAGTAAAGTACAGTGTGAGAAGTATTTCAAAATCGAGCTCGTCTTTGGGAACCTAAGTCTAGACAAAAATTAGGAAAGTTGGATTAAGGAGCGAGGCAGACCTTGGTAATCCGCGCTGCCCGCGCCTCTCTGTCTGCCTTCGCGGTCCCAGACTGCAGCAGCTTCCTGGCAGGATAAGATAAACTCGTCTGCGGAGGTCATGGATGTGTCTGTGAGTGCTTTGGATGTGTCTGTGAGTCCTTCCTTGGGAGTGACAGGACCAGCCTGTCCCCACAGCAGTCACCTCTCCCTTGGGAGCAGCGGGTGGGAGAAATGATGGAGAAGATGGATCCGGGTGTCCTACACGGCTGGCACAGCCCGGCTGCTGAGAACTTTCTGCTGCCACGGTGACTTTCAGCGATGGCAATAATGACAACTTTTTCTGGAATTCTTGGGGGTTGATGTAGTTAACAAACGTTGTTTGACGGGCTTTGTGCTGTGCTTGAACAGTCTCTGCTCACCAGCTGCCTGCAGTGTCACAAGTGGTGGAGCTGGCATGTGAGTTTAGTGCTTTGATGCGTTTGTTGGTGCAAAAAGTGAAAGGTGAGATGTCTTCTGTGTAGTAACTCCCTCTTTCTCTTCTTAGAGCTCGCTCTGGTGTGAGCAGAACCTTTTAACAGTGGTTCAGAAGAGATCTCTTGTAATTAGTTTTGTTTTTCTGTCTGCTTATCGCTCTGTGGTGACCACAGAAGAGATTCATGCGGCTTATTTCTTTTTTTCCCCCTTTTTTCGGTGGTTACTCAGAGAGGGGCAAACAGGTGAGCAGCAGGAGGTGTTCTGGAGCTCTTTTGCTGGCCTCCTTCCTGAGTTGGTGTCTCAGCATGTGGAATCTGGCATGTCATATGTAAAAGATCACCTCTGATTCAAGTTTGTCACAGCATTCAAAGAGAATAAAGCCTTTGGATGCGTTGCATTTTGTGGGATTTGTGAAACTTTAATTGTAGTTCTCTTAAAGGAAAAAGAAATTGCTACCTTTACTTTCCTTATGCTGCTTTAAGCAAGGGCAGGCAGGTGGGGGTGACACCGGCGAGGCTGTGGTCTGTTCTTGTGGAGTTGTGTCCATTAGCATTTTCTCAGAAGTATAATTACAAATATTAATGTAATTGGAATGCTGAGTGGCATAAAAGCATCAACGGGATTCATCACAGAAGCGTGACTTTAATTGGAGACTAATTCCAGCTCAGAATGGGTCAAGGGGACATTTTTAGCTTTGTGTGTGGCCGTTCTCATTGTGTGTTGTTTGACCTGTAAATTCCTCAGGGACAGGAATTCCCACCCATCTTTGGTGCCCTTTGCAAGAAGGATCTGTAAGTAAGTCAGAAGTGTAAGTTGGAAATACTTTGCTGATTGAATGGGAAGTTATTTTTAATACAGTCAGTCAAATAATCAAATGTTCCCTCAGGCACTTTAAAGTGAGATTTACCGGCTCCTTCATGTGGTATTAACTTGGGTGTTAATGTTTCTCTTTCCAGCTTCTCTTTGCCCATATCAGTTCTAGCACAACTTCAGATCAATACATTCTTTGTCGTGATGTGCTCTCTGCTAATCACAGCAAAGCGTTTAAACTGCTACTGCCAGTTCTCTTAGTAATCTCATGCCCTTTCCTCCCCCCAAAATTTGAAGACTGGGTTATTTTGGGCTGTTCAAAATTGATGTCAACAAGTAATCCTCAGTTTAACTGCATGAATTATGATCCATCTCCTGGTACTAAAATGGAACTAAACTTTAGTTTGGCAGCGGAAAATGGCTGGCTTAGCTGTAACAGAGTTCTTAATTTTTTTATTTTTTTTAGTAGTACTATGTATGAGGAGGGAAACAAGGCAAAGTTGAAAAGAGATTTTTTTTTCAACACAGCTGATGAAGAGTTTGCCATTTCCCTTGTCAGATGGCATAGTTTGGTAAAATCAGTTTAATAACATAGATAATTGTAACTTTGTAATGTCAGTTGAATGGAATTTGTTACACCTTAAAAAGAAAACGTCTGTCTTCAAATTAAGATTTCAAACATTTGGAATCCAGACACTTTCCTGGTACTTTTCATAGCATTTCTTGTGTAGCTGTCATTGCTTCAGCTTGCACAGGACTGTGACTGTGCTCATTTTTGCATCATCAGTGGCTAGAGCACAGCTGCTCTATGTAGTTAATTCTTTTGGAACTTCCTTGAGGTGCAGGATTAATAATTACCTCTTTGGGGTCTACCAGTTAATGTGCTTTAAAAGAAGAACTGTAGTACTTCAACAACCATTCTGAGAATGTGTTAATCTGTAATAATATTTATGATTTTGTGTTTCCTTCCTTTGTGGCATAGGCAGGTGTTGAGGAGCTCTGTAGTCAAACTGGAGTTGTGTCCACCTGGCATTTTTCAAACCAACTTTTTTTTCCCGTGCTGATGTCCCATTTACGCAGAAACTCACTTTGGTGAAGACCAGGGAGAGGAGAGGTGTGGAGGGGATGGAGCAGGGAATGAGGGCAGTGATGTTTGAGGAGGGAACTGTCTTCAAGAGGGGGCTGATGTGGAGTCCCTGGTTCAAAAAAGCAGAAGGAATAGTAGATTTTTTACAAGGAATGTGGGGAGGGAATACAGTGGAAAGATTGGTAGTGACTGGTATGTTCAGAGCATCTTGCCTAGGAAGCAGCCAAATTTGCAGCCCTTTTGCATTTTCTACTGTACAGGAGATATAATTAAGTTGGCATTTTTCCCTTTGGTTATTTGGGTTTGTCCTGATGCAATCTGTTCTGCTTGTTCTTAAGACAAGGATACTACTGCGTGGTTTGTTGTTGGATTTTTGTTTGTTTGCTTGTTTGTTTGTTTTTTGTTATGTCAACTAAATTGGATTGTTTTTTGCTGAGAATGGCTTGCAAATTTTAAATTAAGGACAGTTATTACTTCTAAGAAAAATGCTGGAGAAGACACAGGATTTAAGGTTGTCTTTAAGTTCAGAACTGAGCTGAAAATACCTGAAGTATTGAGAACTAGGTACAAAGTGAAAACCAGACACGTAACCTGCTGCCCAGGGAATGGGGGACTGAAAAGATGGACCTGTGTCTGCTTTGGCAAGTGTAAATAGGGCTGTGTAAGTAGGGCTTGTGTCTGGAACTGTGACTTGTGAGCAAAGAGGCTGCAATCCTCTCCTCTTCACCTCCTTCCTGCTGTGCCAGAAGCCAGGACACGGTGCTGTTTTATTTGGGTTATGGTTGCCATTACTTCTCTAATCAAACATTAAGGTTTAAAAATCCTACATGTGGTTCTTTGACTTCAATTTGATTTAGCATCTGGTCCTGAGAAGCTGTTTCTAATAAAACAGAGAAAGTTGGGGTTACTGAGGAGTTTGTGGGCATTAAGAAACTTTGGTAAGGTATGTTGGTTTTCTTGGTAACTTCTAGATATTCAGGAGTTGGTGTTCCTGAGCTAAAGAAAACTGTCTGAACCATGATTTATGTCACTCTGGAAGGAAGAATAAACTTGAGTGATCTGGGGGGTTTTTTGGTTGTTGTTTTTTTTTTTTTTCCCAGTGGATTGGAACTATTTTGATCAGGTAATCTTTGGTGGCTTTGAATTTACACACGCTTTTATAGGTGCACTCATTTGATAACCGTGTGGTTCTTGGTGCATATGCAGTTGATTATCTGGGAAGAAAAACTTCTGTCATAAATCTCATAAATGTATATAATTCCAGCAAAAAATAGGAAGTTTGCTTTGTGATGGTAGTTGTTGGTTTATGACAGAATCTTGTTTTTTGTGGTTGTGAGGACTGTAAGTGCTCTGTGAGAGCCTGACTTGTGCTTCTCTCAGGCTAATGGGCTTGAAAGTATTCCTTGAGTCTCCATTCATCTTCCCAGTATCTAAGCAGGGATCCATAGAGACAGCTGGCATATTTATTCCTTGCTGTTATTTCAATACTCCCCTTGAACAGCCTCAATCTACAGGTCTTGGATTCAAGAAGTGTTGAGTATATACTTTTGGTTTTTACTGGTTCTCACTGCCCTGGTAAGTCAGGAGTGTTTTGTCCTGGTGTCTGAGCCATGTCTGGTTGTCATTGACACCGTCTGACAGATGGGCCAGTGGGTTTAGATTTTACCTGTGAAGGCATCCCCTTACTGAGTGCCTGCTGAGAAGCTCATTTTTATCTTGTTGAAGGGCTGAGATGGGCTGCCGGACTATTTACGTTTTATTTTTGACCTCCCCATTACTGTTTAGCTTGGCAGGGATAAAAAGAATTGTCACCTTATGGCTGTTAAAGGATTTATTTAAACAAGGTTGTTCAGTGTTGCCTTTAGTAGAACCTTACTCCCACCCCAGAACCTGTTATTAGTGTTCTAGAGCTGTTACTCTGAAACTTTCCAGCAGTGCAGAGTACCCTGCAGTGATTAACTCAGAGATGTGGATGATGACCAAAATACGCATTACTAATCATACAGTTAAAAAAAAGTGATTAAAAAATCTGGTATCGCTCTGTCTCTAGAAAGAGTTTGGATTTGTTTTTCCTGTGTTATTTGATACTAGTTCTTTGCATTGTGTTAAGCAGCAGCATCCACGCGAGTGGATTTTGTGTGCTGTGACAGTAGCATTTTTGCTTCTATTTTTTCTTTTTCCCTCTTTTTGATACTTTGCTGCCTTGCCAGCATCTTAGGAAGACCTGGATAAAATGAGTGTAGTTTGTTTGGCTCACGTGGACTGGGACTTGCCTTAAATGTATTCCAATTGCAAATGCATGTACCAAAGACAGTCCTTAGCTGTATCTGAATGTGGCTTGCCATTTAATTAGGAGCAAACTGCCCAAGAGTGGATGCTGAGTGTGTGTGTCCATGTTGCTTTGGAGGCAGGTGGTTTTCCTCCTCCAAATGGTGACTGTGTGTGTAGCCCTGCTCTAATTTATGGTCAGCCAGTATTGAGGAGGTCCAGGGGATAATTACGAGAAAATGTGCAAGTCTTGGTGTAATGTTCCTGCTGTTGGACAGGTTTAAGAGTTTCAGAGTTCTGATGTCTGACTCCACAGTGTGTTTCCAGTCAGAGCGTGACATCTGGTTTTCCTCCTTGTGTGTGAGGATGGCTGAGAGCTAAACAAAAATGGGTCTGGTGTTTGAGGCACAGTCTAAACACAGATAAACTGTTTTTTGTATTTGACCTCACTTTTTATAAAGAAACATCTTGTTCAACTTCTGTACTTTGTCCAAGGCTAATGTCTTTTTGAAAATGAAGTTTTAACAGTTCTTTTGTTGTATTGTGTATGTTTATTCCTGTAGATCTTAAGTCGGTATTCATCTGTTGCTGTTCATGGTCAAATTCATTAAATGCTGCTGGCTGTATTTATGCAAATGTTCTATCATAGCTCATTATTTTAAGTCATTTTGCTTGGGTTTTGATTAGTATTGTGTGGGAGATGTTGTGCATTATGTAACTGTTGATCTGCTTACCCTGGTTTGCCCAAATGGTATTGGTTTCTAAGCAGTCACTTGTATTTAGTCCATCCTAATGTGTAGTAACATCTCATCTGGACAGTTGTTCACTTTTAATTGAGGTTAAAATAAAACAAAAAAGCAGCCCTGAAAAAGAAAGAGAACTGAACTGCAAGCTGCTGCTATGGGGTTTTTGTAGGTTGTTTTCAGCAGTTGAGATTTGCCTGTCTTTTAGTCACAGATTTAATAGAGCTATATGGAGTTTTACCCATTTGAGATGAGTAACAAATGAAATGCAAACTTGTACCGTGTAAGTTACACAAGAGGGTTAATTGTAGTGGCTAAGAGCACAGAAATGTTTCAAGAGATAAACATTAAAATAAAAAAAAAATCAGAAAGAGAAAATGTTTACTATTCTCAAGTATCTGTTAATTCTGTGATGAGTTTCCAGCTTTTGTAGAAGTGTCCGTTTACATTAGGTTGTAGACCTAATCATAAAGTTCATTGTCAGTCTTGTATTTCAGATGTCTCCAAAGATCTGAAACCTCCCAAATGTTTTCCTTCTTACTGCATGGAGCATTAGCAAAATTGGACATCCTCTTGCATTAAAGCTGCATATAAATTCTTTTGCTTATGAAAAGTCAGCAGTTGGGTTGGAAGTGTGAATAGAATATTGAAAAGAAAGCTGAAGCAAAATCAGCGTAATTTTTCTGAATACCATAAATACCTAATAAAGTAGGTTTAAGATGCTTTGAAATGAGATACGAATCCATAAAGCAGAATGAAAACAATTTTTTATTAATTTTATTTAAATGAAACCCATCTGAATTCACCCAATGAATATGTTCAGAAGTTAATCCTTACTTTCTTGCTTTTTTTTGGTTAAGAGAACTGTGTTTCTTGCACTGTATTTCTTTTTGAGAGCTCAGGTCTCCTGGATTTTAACTTATTGCCCACTTACAAGATGAAAAGTTATAGGTAGTGAGGAAGGTCATACCTAAAAATCTGCAGTAAGGAGTATTTTTGGTGATCTGGACTATCAAAACTGAAGAAAATGTTAGAAGTTACTTAACATACTAGATTGTAAATAGTTACTCAGTTATAACTAAAGTATTTCCAATTTTTCTTTTCTCATGCACCATTAATGCTGTAGTTTGTAGACTATGTTGTGATGTGCATGGGAGTGATGTGATCTTTAATGGAATTGAGATTTGTGCCAGTCTTGACTGGATGATGCTTCTCGTGAGGCAGGAGCCTTGTCCCTGCCGCCCGTGGTAGAGGGAGCAGAGGGACAGCTCCGCTCCTCTGGGGAGCCAGAGGTGATCCGTGTGTGTTTTGGAGCAGCCTCTTGCTGGCACGAGGATGGGAGGGTGATGCAGTTTGATAAAAGCCCCCCGATCCTGCTTGTGTCTGTGTTTGGTGAGAAGGGGTTTCTGCACTCTGTGGCTGCTGCAGTCTGGGTCCAGTTCCTGCTGTCTGCCCTGCAAACAGCCAGCTGGTGTTCTTTAAGGAAATCAACATTTCCCAAGTAAAACCCCCACCTCACAGGGCAGCTTGCGGAAAATTATTTCAGTGCTCTTTTGCTGAGATGAGAGAGTGGTTTCTCCTTTTTGCTGCTCTGTTTGGGACTGAATCCTTGCCTTTTTAAAGAACTGTCCTAACAACCAAAGCAGACTATGCTTTATTAATTCCTTGCTTCAGTGTGTTCGGGCTAATACAGAAAATGCTTCTTTGTTTGTGGCTTTGCAGTAATTTTTCCATTCTTTATTATAATACATAGATACTACTGCAAAGCTTCCAGATTCAGTGCTGATCTGTTCTGCTTGTTGTTCCATTGATGAGGTCAGAGTTCTTAATTTTATTAAAATTAATTTGGAGAGATGACAATAGAGCTTATTGTTAGTTCCCATCAAACTATAGAAGCCCAAGTTCAAGCTTTCTGTTTTTAATATACTGATCTGTTGAGGTTTATACTGAATTATTGAGAAAGAAGAGCAAGTAGTTGAAGGTAGAGTAAGTAATTTTGGTAAGGTAAGAGAAGAAAGTCAGTAAATTTCCACCTTGGAAAATTAGACTAGGATTTGTGAAAGGCTTTACTTCTATACTCCTGAAGTGCTGAATTAATAGATTCTGCAGTTGGTTATAGAGATCCCTTTTTTTCCAAAAAAGATACTTCTGCTTATTTTGTTCATCTGAAAAGCTGTTTTAGTGTTTTTAAAATAAAGAAACCAGCCTGCCTTTCTTTTGGAGCAGCCTATGAGAGGCAGCTACATGGGGGGAAGGAGGGTGATTCTTGCTTTGCCTTGCAAGTCTTACTGAAGGCTGAAGCTGGCACCCTGAGCTCCGTTTCCCCCTGTAGATACAGAAACAGTTTTATTTGAAAATCTGTACACATGAACAAAATGAGTTTGAGGTGGGAGCACTGATTTGATCAGTGTAATTACGTAAGGTTTCAGCCAGCACAGATGCCAGCACCATCCCAGCAAAAAATCCATGGTGTAGACTGGTCTAAATCAGCATCTGGCCTGTTTACAGGGAGGGCTTGATCGTTTAATGAAGTGGAGCTCCATATTGTTCCTTGTTTGAGCCAAAGGAAAAACAACTTCTGGACACAGCGGATAATTATATTGAGGGGAATGTGATGTATCGTGTCATAGAAGTTGTATTCGAGGACCTCATTGTTCCTTCCCCGTTTCTGTGAGCCGTTTTGTGTTTTCTTGTGCACCTAAAGAGAAGAATATTCTTGAAAGTTGAAACAAAGCAAAAAACAAATTTCTGATTATTCTAGGTCACCTTTTACTGCTGACTTCATGTAGTAAAAAGGTTATCTGATAAGGTTTTGTTGTTTTTTTGTTGTTGTTGTTCCTTATTTATCAGAACTTAATATATTTTCCTCTTCAGTGCATTGATTTACTCTACAAGTGTGTCCAGAAGATACTCAGCATGCTGTCTAAACTGATCAACTGGAATTTGTTTGAAGTTTTGTGGGTTTTAATTTCTTGTCTGCTCATGCTTTTTGGACATAAAGGCATGCACCTGCACTTCACAGTCACTGTGTTGCTATTTCTCTGTCAGAGGAGGCACTCCATGATTCAGCTTCTCCTCTGTGAGGAATCTAAAATAACAAGTTAACTTGAAAACAGAGTCAAAGAAGTAATTGGGAAAACATGTAATAAGCTTCGAACTGCTGTGGCTGGATGGTGATGCTGTATCACCAGTAAATCATGGAATCACAGGATGGTCTGGGTTGGAAGGGACCTTAATGCTCATCTTGTTCCAATCCCCTGCCATGGGCAGGGACACCTTCCACTGTCCCAGGCTGCTCCAAGCCCCGTCCAGCCTGACCTTGGGCACTGCCAGGGATCCAGGGGCAGCCACAGCTGCTCTGGGCACCCTGTGCCAGGGCCTCCCCACCCTCAAAGGGAAGAATTTCTTCATAATACCTAATCTGAACCTACTCCCTTTCAGTGTGGAGCCATTTCCCTTTGTCCTGTCACTGCAGTTCCTGATGAAAACAAAATTGGATGGGTCTGGTGTCTTTGACCTCCAACTCTGCTCCCACCAGACACCAGTCCCATCCATGGGTAGCTACTGTGGTGGGTAAAATTGGAGGTCAGACCAAGTGAAAAACAGTAAAACAGTAAAAAAATCCCCCAATGCTGAATTTCCTCGCTGTACTTGGTGTTGGCAGAGCTGTCAAGGAAGAGAAATTGCATTGCTCTGTTGAGCCTTTTTATGTTCTTTACTTCATAATAACCCGAGGCCTCGTGTTCAGAGGTGGTGAGCTCATATCTCAGAGGCTTTCAGAGCTGCAGATACTCAGCCTCTCTAAGAATTATGTCTGAGAGCATCTGCTTTTCAAGGGGCACAGAAGATAATTGCAGCTAAAAAGCTGATCTTGTGATATGTATGAAAGCTTTCCTGTAACGTGGGATGTCCTGAGCTATTTAGTTTCCTAAGTAGTATCTCAGTACTTGTTTAGATTGTTTTTGCAGCCAGCTGCTTTCCAACTTGAGCTGCAGTCTTAATATCACTAAAACAGATGATGGCTTGTTTTCATGCACCATCCCAAATGTGGGTTGGGATTTGTCTGCAGTGGGAACTGCTTTGTTTAAGGCTTTACGAACTAGGGCAGGGAAGAAACCATTTACAGTTAGAGATACCCATCACACACCCCATGGATTTGATGGGAAGCATCACCTACTCCAACCATACCAGCTTCTGCTCCAGTAGGAATTATTCTCAAGCACTGGAGTATTGGGACAGCCACTTTTGGTGGTCCTTGGTGGCACAATCTGTTGGTGGCAGTGGGCAGGTGCACGGGCAGTGTGCTCCTGCCTTCTCTGCTCTGAAGACCATGTTCAACTCTCCTGTGTTTCTAACTACAAAACGTTAATTCCTAAAAAAACTCTTTTGTTTCTAGAGAGAAGAAGCTTATTAAGAAAGTAATTAAAAACCTTATTTTGGGAATTGGATGAAAAGCTTTGACCAAATGGAATAGATAAACCTCATGTCTAGTGTAATCTTACAGGAGGTGTTTTGGTAGAGAAACCTTTCTTCCTTAAAGTTCCCAAAAAGTCTTCTTTGTAAAGTCACCTTTAATAAAATCAAATTAACTTCATACGCTCCTGTATATATGTATGTATTTTTCACTTACTTTGTCACAGATACGGGGAACCTGGTATGATCCTGCTTCTTTTTTCCCCCATTATAAATGGGCATGGACATCAGTCAGGAATGGTGGAGGGGAAGCAGCAGGAAATCTAATTGCCTTTTCAGCACATTCCTCAGTCTGACACAGTTTTATAACGTAGAGGTGGGAGTGAAGTGCTCTGCAGGCTGTTCAAACCAGTACTATGGAACCTGAGCTTTATGAGAGAGCTTTCTGTGTTGCTGATTGCTCCTCTGCTTTCATGCAGCATAAATATGGATCGCTATGGAAAAGGATAGTGCTGCCCTCTCCTCTGTCCCGGCCATGCGATAGCCCCTCATTCATGCAGCCACCTGATCTGGTGAATAGATCACTTGAGCTCTTGGAAAAAGCCCGTGTTCTGTGCCGGAGTCCTCAGGAGGAGATAGTAGGAGAAGGGTGACAAATTTAAGTAAAAGTTTTAGCTATGCCTTGGTAGAGCAAGGTGTGTGTGAAGGTATTTCAGTGAAGAATGTACTAACTTGTAAAACATTGGCTAATTGGGGAACAGATATTAACTAATTTTTGGGTTGATGTGTCTAGTTTTGAATTGAATCCTGTTGTGCAGCTTGTGAGTTTTAGTTTCCTAGGCTCTGGGTGGTTTTGTTGGCTGAGAGAGTTGTGATATGATAAATAAGAAGTGTCGGTCAAGTGGTGTGATGAGTTTGTATTTAATCAGTTTTGCAATCTTAAAACCAGCACTAGGTTGAGTTTTACAAGCTGCGTAACTATTCTGGGGTAAGGGAGGAAACGCTGTGTACGTTTGTCTATTTGTCCTTTATCTACCTGCCTCACCCTTTCCCTCTATTATACTCTCCACACAAAGCTTTTTCTGCCTTCCCCATCCTAGGTTTCAGATTGCAGTAAGAGTATTCATGGATGTTTTGGTGTGAACTTGTTGCTTGGATCTACTTCTTTTACTTCAGCAGATTGACCACTTGTGTGGCCGACCATTTTTTTATAAATATTGGTTTATTTTACCCAGTCTCTCTTGGCTTCAGCTGGTCATGACTGGGTTTAACCAAGTAAATTTGGATTAGAATAGGTGTGGCATTTAATAATTAACTTTCTGGTTACTCAGGTCCAGTAGGAAACCTATAATGAGTCTGTTTTCATTTTGTTTACAGGAATAGTTATCTGCTTAGTCTCATCCTTCATATTTGGCAATCTGAAGAAAAGGTCTGAGCCAGCATGAAGACAGAATCTCCTCTTCATTAGAGAAAAAGTGAGTCGGAATTGGGTTGAAATCTGAATTTGTAGTGTGAAAATACCATCTTAGCCTGCCACCACACACAGCTTGTGCTTGCTTTCACGTGGCATTTTCACTTTGTGACACTACTGATGTGGGTGATGTCCAGTCAAGACCTAGTCTTGGTTAAGCACATTTATAAAATTATTATATACAAAATTCAAATTATAAGCATTTTGTGTAAATTCCAACATGCTCCTTTTCTGAAAGAACTGCTTACTCACTGTGTAACTGCCCACCCGATACACTCCTTCCTTCCAAATCCTGTAAGGTCTGTTACAGGACGTTACAGGACCTAGGCTTTGTGTTCCTTTTCTTGTACTGCTGTATTCATATTGAGTTTTATTTTAATAATTTAATATTTATAACTTGTTTCTGTAGCTGTACTGGTCTCTTCTCCAGTATTCTCAGCACTTAATGCGTATTCTGAATTTGTTTGGAACTCTCTGTGCAAATTTGAGGAGTTTCAGAAATGCAGGACTGAGGTTTTTTCTCATTTCTGCACTAGTAAATCCCAAATTCTGCATGTAAAATACTGGTAGGTCAAGTTTTACCCTTTTCATAGTGATCTTACTCCCCCTAGACGCTGTAATAACATCAAGAAAAAAAGGCTGCCCGTTTGCCCAGACCTGATTTTTATATCCACTGGATTAAATCTCTTTAATTTGTTGTTTTGAACAGCTCCTTTGCTGTCACTGTGTACTGATGGTGTGTTCTGACTCCTCAGCTTTCTGCCCACCGCGGTTCATTTCAAGAAGTGCACGATGACAGAGCGTGGAATTAAATGGGCCTGTGAGTATTGTACATATGAGAATTGGCCTTCTGCAATCAAGTGCACCATGTGTCGTGCCCAGAGACCCAGTGGAACAATTATCACAGAAGATCCTTTCAAAAGCGGTTCCAGTGACCTCGGTAGGGACTGGGATCCTACGAGCACCGAAGGAGGGAGCAGTCCTTTGATATGCCCGGATTCCAGTGCGAGACCAAGGGTTAAATCATCCTACAGTATGGAAAGTGCAAATAAATGGTCGTGCCACATGTGCACGTACTTGAACTGGCCAAGAGCTATAAGGTGTACCCAGTGCTTGTCTCAGCGCAGGACCAGGAGTCCCACGGAGTCTCCTCAGTCCTCGGGCTCCGGGTCCAGACTGGTCCCTTTTTCCGTGGATCCGTGCGAGGAATACAATGACAGAAATAAACTAAACACAAGGGCTCAGCACTGGACTTGTTCTGTTTGTACATATGAAAACTGGGCCAAGGCCAGGAAATGTGTTGTGTGTGACCACCCCAGACCCAACAACATCGAAGCAATAGAACTGGCAGACACAGAAGAGGCTTCTTCCATCATAAATGAGCAAGACAGGGCTCGGTGGAGAGGCAGCTGTAGTAGTGGTAATAGCCAAAGAAGATCTCCACCAACAACCAAACGTGAATCTGATGTGAAAATGGACTTCCAAAGAATTGAATTGGCTGGAGCTGTTGGCAGCAAGGAGGAGCTTGAAGTTGACTTCAAAAAACTAAAGCAAATAAAAAATAGAATGAAAAAGACTGACTGGCTGTTCCTAAATGCTTGTGTCGGTAAGTTGTTTACTGCTACCTTCTGCTCTTGTGCCCGTGGTTAAGTATTTTGGGAGAATGAAGAATTAAAACAGAAACTTGGCATTTAATTTCAAACCAGCTTTTTTTATCTCTGCATTTCCATTTAAAAAAGTAAGCCAAATGTAGAGGTTCCTGAAATAGCACCTGCTAAGAGAGGCTGTGAAGTTCATCCATAAACTGAACAGGGTTAGACGTGTCTCTCAAGTGTGCTTGGACTTTTTTGACCTTTTGTAGAAATGGATATTCTTGTAAGCAAATCTTCTTGTTCCATGTAATTGTCAGAAGGTGGAAAAATCACAAAGCAAATCTACAGAACATGAGTGCATATAGTACTGTAAAAAATGCAATTACTGGATAATTAAAATTACTCTTCTTTTTGCTATGGGAAGACATGCTCTGTAGAGTCAGCAGCTGCAGCTTGGGAGTATTTGTAAACAGTGTAGAGCTTGCAACAGTACAAGATGCTCTGTCAGATGTTAAAAATAACACCAAAATATGTAGCTCCAAGAAACTGCATGTGTAATACTGACCTTGAAAGTAATAATGTTGTATTAATACACATACTGTGTTGTAAATGTTTACAGGCTTTCTGAAAGTATTTTTTTAGTCAGCTGCTTCAAAAAACATTCAAATACCAATTTTGTTTTGTATTTTAGTGCTTTCCTAAGGAAATACTGGATAATTCTCGCAGTGCTGTTAAAGAACAGAGCCATGTGAGAGCAGGGTTTTCTTCAGTTATTGACCTTGTGAGTTAACTTTCGTGCTGTAGCTTCCCAGAAGCAGATATCGTGTGCCCCAGCATACGAGCAGGTTCAACACTTGAAATACGCAACTATTTTTAGAGTAAAACACTTCATTTGAAACTGTGGCTCTACTAGTATGTCTCATGCTGTTCCTTAATGTTTCACAAAGTCACTTCATGGTTGTTGTAATCAAAAAGCTGATTAGTGGAGCTGCTTTGTTTAACATATTTGATCACGTGTGAATGTTTTTGTGGGTGTGCTGTGTTTGGTTTCTCCGAGCTAATAAATATTCCAGTTTATTTTTGTGTTGTGTGAATAGTTAGACATGCAGACTTCCTTTTGGAAAGAGATGCCTCAGTATTTTCTGATACCTTGAGTTCATTAAAGCTTTTTTTTTTCTTCTGAAATGAACAGCTGAAATTCTGTGTGGTATTTTTTAAGTTATTGAATACCAAGGGTCAGTTGTTGGAGGTTGTTCGTGTGTCTTACAAGAATATTTATCTTGCATTCTGATAGCAATTGTATTAAATATTAGGGTATTTTTTCCCTTTGGTTTTTCAAAAGTGATTTTTTTTGACTATCCTAATGTTACTTAAAATATTTCACACTTTCTGATTTAACCTGTGTGGGAAGGGTTATATTTATATTTAAGAACGTGGGTTTGCAAGTATTTAATGTTGCTTATGACTATATAGTTGTACATAAACCTCAAAACCATGTTCATAGAAGTTTTGTAAGGCAATAATGATTTGGTTTGAAGGGTTCTTTGTGAGAAAGGCAGAATGCAGATGGAGTTGTGTGCTGATTGTTACTGATGCCTGCTGAAAGCTTTCTTGGATTTCTTCCTCTAACTTAAACACGTACTATACTCCTGGGGGAGAGGGATGATGAGGGGACAGGAACCAGCAAACAAAGCTGTTAATTATCAGTCCTTCATCTCAGAATTTCATTTTGCATATTACAGCAGTCTCTTTTTTTTCAAATACTCTCTGTAATAGGAATAACCTTAGGAAGATTGATGGAAGTTGCATGGATTCTCTTGTGCTTCTCTCTGGTTGTTGTGTGGTGTATCTGTGCTGGAAAGGTACTCCAGCTTAGCCAGTAATGCTTAAAGCAAGAAGCCAAATTTCTGCTGGTGATCTTAGTGTTTCATATTTAAACCAATTTAACTGTCAATTGATTAATTTTGCCCAAAGCATCTGTTTTTACCATTGAAATCAAGTGGGTTACTGTGACTTGGTGAGTTCTGTTTGTTCGCCAGCTGGAGCTCTTGGGAAGTTTTAGCTGAGCTGAACACTTGTCAGTCCTTAGCCAAGCAAAATTATAAAATAGGACAAGTTCATGTTAAATGCCAAGTAAATTTGTGAACATTGATGGACCAAGAGTTTGTGTGTTACCCTGCTCCATCTGACAGATGGTGCCTTGTTAGGATTTGGGAACTTCAGACTGAAACATTCAAGTTTAAGCTCATTCAGTTGTGGAGAGTCCGTTTACTTTGAATCCATCTTTTGTAGGAGAGATGTTGAAAAGTTAACCCTGAAGTTAAAAATAAAGATTGAAGGAGCAGGAATAGAAGGAATTCTTGGCAGAGTGGTTTTCTTTTCTCTTAGAAGATGTTATCTGTCAGAAGGTACCAAGGAAAATGTCTGATACATCAGGACAGCTGTTTGGTTGAACTCCCTCTTCACATCTCAACTCCAGTACAAAATGCTTTTTACTAGATTTTAAATTTGATGTCAAGTTTCATTAAAAACTATGCATCAGACTACTCTTTTCCACATCTGTTCTTTTTAGCTGAAACACTAAGAGAGATGTGTATCAAGTAGATTAAGAATGTACTTGTGTGTGTGTTTGTATTTTTTTTTTTTTTTGTTCTGTTGGAGGCATCCATTAATGCTTTTCCCACCTCAGTAAGTAAACATGTCATCAAGGCTTCCATTCCTTGCAAATCCAGGCTGGACGAAATGTGATGAGTGCAACTCTTGCCTTTCAGCATGAATAGTTTCCTTGATGGAGGGTATTCCTTCCAAATGTGAAGGATTAGTGGTATTCCCCCATTCAAACTCTGCCAGTAAATGTACTTTTTGCATTTGCAACAATGAATGTTGCTTTTTTTATTGACTTGCTTTTTTCAGAGTGAATGTATCTATTGAGTGGATCTTTCTCAAAAGGATGAGATTTTAAACTGATTCATGTGGTTAAAATTTATTAAAATCCTAGCAGAAACTGGATTAAGTGTGCCTGGATAACCTGGCTTCCTGCAAATGCCAGTTGAAGTTACAAAGAGGAATTACCAATGGTTTCTGCAATGACACCAATGTTTTCTACCATAGTGGGCATGGATGAGATTAATGTGAAGTCCAAGGTGACTCATTTCTTAGGGGAGGGAATTGATGTATACTTAAAATTAAACTCTATTATCTTTTCTATAACTCATGGTACCTATGGCAGAGACTGTCAGGGAGTCCTGGTGGCCCGTGGGGCTTAGGGAATGCGATGGACAACAATCAAGTGTTGCTGTGGGGCCTGGTGAAGCTGGTTCCAGCTGGCTGTGGATTTAAGGAGTACAAATGGATGAGGATGGCTGTGCTGATAAAACCTCTCTGGCATCCAGAGTTTGCTTGGGGGTTACCCTGGAGCTTCCCCTCTCCTGGCACTTTAGGGCTGGATTTGACAGTGATGCTGGCAGTCTGTTTGCTGCAGGGCACTGCTGGGGATTCTTGAGTTGTGAGTTCAACTTCTGAGCTTGAACTGCAGCCTATAGATTAAAAGTAAACTGCATTTCTTCTCCTTTTCCTTTTTCCTCCACCTGTTTATCACCTGCTGTGAGAAGACTGTGTTCTTGTCTTGGTTCAGGTCAGTAGGGTGGACACTGCAGTCACGGGCCAGACCTCCCTGTGGGGATGGTGCCTCCCAAATCAAGTAGGCACACATTCTTCTTAGCTCTGTGAAAGAAACCACTAAGAGTGTGTTTCTTAAACAAATCCAAAATATTTAGAGCAATCTGTAATGAATCTTGTTTTGCAGTACATCCTTAAAAGGACTGTTAGTTCATTCCTAGTATTCCTACATCATGTCTGCTTAGTTTTTCCTTTGTCAACTGCTTTATGTCTCCTACAGGGTTTTTTAATCCCATTAGTTTTTTGAACCAGTGCCAGATGTGTTACCCAGGCCTTCAGAAGCCCTGTGGGCAAGGAGAGTCTCCCTGTCCAGACATTGGTATGGAGTTGGCTGGGCTGTGTCCCACGCTGCCCTGCAGCTCTGGGAGACACTGAGGCACCTCCTGCGCTGTGTCCTGCAGAGCCTTTGGCTCTTCACTGAGTATTTATAAGGGCAGCCTGAAGGCACTGACATAAACAAGGTGCTTTCAGCTGGCACTGCCACCCAGAGCCATCCCAGGTCTTTCTGTCCTCCTGGGATGTTTGAAAATGAAGCTTGATTAGGGGATGTTTTTGTGGGGGTTGTGGGGGTTTTGTTTCTTTTTGCTGGTTTAGTAAGCTCAGACTGGCTTCCTCATCACATCCATGGTACAGCTGAACCTTGGTGGTTCTGTTTATGCTGTGATAAGGGAGTGGGAAGTGTATGGGTGGGAACAAGCTGCTGGAGGCCAGGAAAGGTCGTGCACCTTCCCGTGCTGGTGTCAGTCTAGGCTTGAACTGTTCAGGGAAGTGCAGCATGGATTACTCACTGCCAGGTGATGGCCATGGCTGGGGATGGCAGACGATGCCTGTGGGGATGGTGGGGAGGGGAAGAGTCCCTGCTGTGAGTTGTACAGCCTGGCCTCCTTCCCTCTTCCCCTGGGATAGTGGGAAGCGTGACTTGGCTGCTGTGCCAGGTAGCAGTGACGCAAGATCCCAACTCTCGCCTGAGTTAGAAATCTTGGTGTGTTGTCATCCATCCTGTCACAAATGCTTTACATCTCTCTGTGTATATCTTTGAGACTGAGGAAAACTCTGCCTGCCTTACTCCTTGGCAGAAATCTTATCTCCTGAAACCTACTTCGGTCTCTTGACTACTTTTCCTAAACACTGTGATATTTTATGCTAAAAATAATTGAATAAATGGTCAAGTTAAAACCAGTTATTTCAATTTGCCTTAGAAGCACTGATGGTTAACTTTAATAATTGACTTTAATGATTTTCCACTGTCCAGCCTCCCTTTAGGGTACAGCCCTGTAAGCAACAAGGGATATGGATACTTCTGACAGATTGGAGAGGGATAAGGACATCTTTAAACAGTTGTTCTTAGATCTGTGCTGCTTTGTCTTGTAATGATACATTCAAAACATACTACGGGGATTGTATGTAGGGAGAAGAACTGTTTGCATGGAAAAATGAACAGCCAATAGTCATCCTCTTGTGCATTGGATGGCTTCTGGTTTAAGGTGCATGTCTTCTTGGAAGTATTTACTTCTTTTTTTAACCTGATGCAAGTTGCTGAGCTTGAAGAATCAAAAAAACCTTGACATACCAAAGTTTCTGTCTCAGTGTCATTAACTGGAGAGTGATCTACCATTGATTGTGTGCTAATACTGACAAGGGAGGCCCTGGAAATCAAAAAAGAGGAGAAGGAACAGAAGGGTGTGGTTAGAGGCCCATAAAGGTTTTTCAGACAACCTCTCTCTTATTTATCAATTGATGTGTCATATTTGTTTTCAAAGCAGTCCTTCCTTCCAGAGAAATTCTTCCCAGGCTGAAATTGTGAGTCACTTAGTATCAATAAAACTTCATTTATGGCCACCTGATGTACTGGTGAAGAGTTGGAAGAGCCTGAGGGCTGACTCAGCTCCAGAGAATGCCACAGGTCCTCAGCACTGTGTTAAAGGAGCAGAGATTCTTAACAGGTGTCAGAATTAGGTTTTAGTGGTTCAGTTGATCACCCTCTCATTTGCTGGCACTGAAACCAATCTTAGGATTAGTCCTTAGACAAGTAAATGAGAACATATATATGACAGACCACTTGCAGTTGTATCTGTGGCAGAAGAGAAGCAGCACAGGGCTCCGTCTCTGATCTGTTTTAGGTTACAGCAGGATCTGTCTTGACTTCTGTTTATTAAAATGTATAACTTGGTTGTTTGAGAAATTTGCCTTCTCTTGCCAAGCAGTTCGAGGCATTGTCCCACACAGGAGGCACAGTGACCTCCTTAAGATGAAGTGTTTGCAGTCTGCTCAGATGGGAGGACACGGTGGTTATGTGGCATTGCAGCCTCCTTGAATCCCAGAAATCCCTAATCCCCAGCTTGTTCTTTAGATAGTCACAACTGCATCAGTCTGCTTGAAAGAATTTGCCTACTTCATTTTGAGCAGGTTGTGCCAGCCTGTACTCCACAACTATCAGAAAGATATTGAAGTAAATAAAGGCTGCTGCTGTAGTATTTTCCTTGGGAGCTTTTCTGTCTGGCTGTTCTGAAGCCACTGGAACTGTGCAGTTAGGGAAAACAGGACTTGGTTTTCTAGAAATGCTTGTAAGCCTATCTTGCATATTTTCCAAGTTTATATAACTGCACTAAACCCTATAAATATTTACATGTTCTAAACAATAAACTTAATAGCACCTTAAGCTGAAATGGTTCGGTTTTAGCAGCTAATTCTGGCTTATTTAATATGAGGGTAATATTGACATCTAATAATGAAGGAAGCTGTAAAAGTTGTAGTAGGATCAAGATGGTACAAAGAGTTGTAATTGAGTGATTAATATTTTTTTAAATTTAGTCTTTTAAAATACCTTTCTCAATCTCTGTCATCTAATATATACTGAGATTGCAAATGTCTGATCTGTGCTGTTTGGAAGAGGCAGGGCATTACTAGAAGAAGAAAAAACCTTGGCTCCTGGTGCTGTGAAAGTCTTCCAATAAGAGGAAATGCCTGAATTGCAAAATGGGAGCACAGTTGAACCTGTAAATGCAGAATTCTGACTTGCAGTTTTATTTTCTCGTGACTTGGGTGCAGCACTTGGCATTCTGTCCTCTTCCTTAGGATGTCAGACTACAGTCAGAGATTCTACATTAGGCCAAGCAGAATTTTTTAGCGGGCACACAAAGACTGGTGTATGCAGGTACAACAGCAAAGGGGCATTTCTGGAGGCCGCTTTAAAGGAAAGCTGTGATTGTGTGGATCAGGAGCAGGCACTGAGTCACAGGGATGTGTTTGCATTTGTGTTTCTCCTGAAGCCGATCAGGGCTGTGCCCTCACAAGGGGTTGAGCTCCTGGAGGTTCCTGGGTGTTCTGGGAACAATCTTAAGGCAAATGCCACTCTTCCTTTTGACATTTTAACAGTCTGGGGGATGCAGTGGGTGTCAGTGGGGAACAATCCAACTGGCACAGGGCTGGATCAGGACACGATTCAGAGTCTGCTTGTGTAAGTAATGAGGCTCTTCTGTGTTGTGAAATGCAGGGAATTATAACATCAGTAAATATTTCTGTAATACTTCTTATAAACAGTGGGGTTTTAAAGCTCTATTTAAATAGACTTAATCAATTGGAGGCTCTCATCCCACAGAAAAAGTCTTTGTAGGAATGTCCCTCCTATTGTCAGTACAAGCATATTCAGGTCTCATTTTGGAATGGTCATACTGAATTTCAGAATTGCAGGCACAGTGCAGGTAGGCAAGTTCACCCCATAGTTTTGGGGCAAGATTTGTGTTTTCTGGTTCATATTTCTGACAGTCTGCCTGTTATCACTGTATTTTCTGTTCACTGCTGCCTCGGATTGTATGGACTGGCACTGTAAGGAGAATGGCACCTGATGGGCTGTCAGGAATTTTCCCTGTTCTTCTGCAGTGGCTACAATGGAGTAGGTATTGTGTAGAACAGGTAAAGAGAAACGTTGCCTTTCCTTGCTGTGGCTCAGAGATGCCAAAGAGGTTTGTAATAGCCATGGAATATAAGCCTTGCAGTAGCGAGTTGGACTAGACAAACAAAAATTTCCTGATGCTTCCCCCTGCTATAAAGAGTCATTTTTACCTGTTTTGATTAAAGAGTAGAGAATGCAGTGTGGCTGTGTGCATGGATTGTATCTGGTCAATCTCTCCATGAGCTGTAGCTGTGCTAGTTTGTGTCGTGTAGCACACCAACCCTATAACTAAAATACCACTAAAAATACATTTTTACTTTTTTTTTTTAATAGGGCCTAGAAAGCATCCACAGTTTGCCTGGTTTGGATGTATTCATTGATCTTTGGCTTCAACTTCATCAGCAAAGTTTAAAAATGTACTTTTTAACTGACAGCTTATATAACAATTTTAGTAATTCTAGGACATGGGGCTTTTAGGAATGTCAAGAATTGCAAGACGTGGGAATAAACTTCCAGAACTGGCAGTGCTGCATAGAGCACATGTCACTGATTTGGATCTTTACTGCAGCTTGTAGTAGTCAGTGCTTGAAAAAGGCATTGCCAAACCTCATGTGACCACCTCAGCATCAGCCTTAGACCTCAGTTGTTGCTGAGGTTTGATGAAGAGTGGGATGATAATAAGTAGCTGAGGGTGGGGGACTAGAAGAATAATTAAAATGATGAATTTCCCAGTAGTAGGCTGTAGTAAAATGTACTACTTGACAGGCTGGTGGCTGGAATGTGATTTGGGTCTAACCATCTGTCACCAAAAGATCATTTTAGGGATATTTGTTTGAATTTTGAAATTAATTATGGATATTTGCATTCTTAGACTGACCACCTACCAGTCTTGGGTGGTCTGGGGTGTGTTTGTATTGGGGGATGTGGTGGAAGGTGCAGATGTAGTGACAGGAGTCTCTCCTGTGTCAGTAGGAGTGGTTAAAATACCAAAAGGGGTGATGTGGCTTTTAATCCTTAACAAGATGTTTCTCCTAAATTAATGTAATAATAAAAAAATTAAGGATATCATAAGATAGCAGAGAACCTGCTCTTGTATCAAATTTCTTCTTTCCCTGGATTCTTGGGTTTGCCAAAGCTGTGGTATAACTTGCTTTAAGAGGGCAGGTCATGAGAAATTTGTCTGATTTGTTATCTGTGTACTCATACATATCTACACACGCACAAAAAATGTCAGTTTGGAGTATTTGGTTGGAATGATCATTGCAACAGCCATGGAATTGCCTTATCAGTGGCAAAAACGTGCTTGCATGGAAATAAAGTTCTACACTTGGCACTTCTGACTCCTACAGAGCAAGAACTAAAATTGGACAGACAGAACTCATCTGGGGAGAATACCTGGGCAGGCACTGAATGAGACAGTAGTGCTGGAGTGGAACAGGAATGTCTTCATTCAGCACAGACACATGCAGCAGAAAACTAAAAAAAGTATTGTCTTGTATGGTTTTCCTTCTGCCTTGGCCTTTTAGGACTTGGAAATGAGTGGGTTGATATTGTATGACTAAAATTTGCAGTTGAATTCTTGTTTTGGAACTTCTCTGCGTTAGACCACTGTTGAATAATCAAACTTTTATCTGTGGAGGCTTACAGAGCACAGCTGATAACTTCCTAGAGAAATGTCTTGCACTGATAATCCATTTTCCCTCCTGCATTTCTTCTGAAAGCTTTATAATCTCAGCATTCAAAATGATACTTTTTGGCTGAGCTAAGAATGCTTTTCTAAATCCCGGATTAACCAGCAAGCCAGTGGTGAGTGTGCTTCTCTGCTAGCAGCCACTTCAATTTGTTGTGTTGGAGTTTTTTTAATTTTGGTAGGGGATTTTTGCTCATTTGGGATGTGGGGTTCGTTTGAGGGGGCAGGAAATGTTGTGGTTTTTTCCTTTCTTTATTTTATTTTAAGTCCTGAGTGGGAGTGATTGTCCTGGTTGGGTCTGATGGCCTTTCCTTTTCATCAACTTTTGAATCTTGGTGAGCAAATGAAGTGAAGGATGGACTTGGGTCTCAATCTCCAGCCTCATGGTCTCTGCTCAGCTGCTGACTCTCAGGAGCAGGGAAGGAGATTTAGCTGCAGGAAACAGGGAGAGGCTCTTACCCTTCTCTGCGTGAGCTGCTGCAACAAGGGCTGCTTCTCTGTAGTGAAATTCTATTTACTTCTCCATTCAGGATGGCTTCAGGGACACTATTCTGTTTCCTCAGTTCAGCACTGCACTGTTCTCTTGTGGACCACATGCCTAAAATAGAATATGTTTGAAGGAATTTCTAAATTTAGGAAGTCTTATATTGGAACAGATCCTGTTATCAGCACCACCTCTTACTGACAGTGTATTCTGATAACTGCAGCTGAGGAATAATTCAGCATGAGTGGTCTTGATATGAAGCATGGTACAGGAGTCAAAGAGTGCCAGGGACTCCAGCAGACATTAGGGTCATTCATTGTTCCTCCCACCTTCCTTCAGAAGGTACACACAGTGTATTTAATGTGTCTTTAATTCAGTTTTAATAGAGTACCCTGAGTGAAACTCTCAGGTTCCATTAGTAGCAGAGATGGTGAGCTAAAGAGATACATTTGTGCTTTGCACCATTTGTACCATTTGGAAAAAATAAAACTTGTAGTCCAAAAACTTTTTAAAGGTCCTATTTCTATGATCCAGTACTTTGTTTTTTGAGATAGAAGGGAAGATAAAATAATGAAACTAATCTCTGTTCTGTGAAGAAATGACTTCCTGTGGTCAAGTGAAATGCTTGTGAGTATGTTACTGCTAGTGTTTCATCACGAGTCCACTTCTGAGCTGGCTTTTGATCTCTTACATTTTCTAACTAGTTAATAGAAATGGTCTGAGAGACGAGGAAAGTGTAAATATTTTGTAGTCTTCTGCTTAAAATAATTAAAAATTGGCAAGTTTCTTGCTATGGAGTTGATCTTCGTCTGTTCTGCCTGTAACAGAGCAGCTACAGGTGAGCTGTTAAATGAGGTGGCTTGTTCCAGAATGGCTCCCTTGCTGTCTAAAATGAAGTGTGTGTTGTTTCTCTGCCCTCAGGAGTTGTGGAAGGTGATTTAGCTGCTGTGGAAGCCTACAAGTCGTCCGGAGGGGACATTGCCCGGCAGCTGACGGCGGACGAGGTGCGGCTGCTGAACCGCCCGTCCGCCTTCGACGTGGGCTACACCCTCGTGCACCTGGCCATCCGCTTCCAGAGGCAGGACATGCTGGCCATCCTCCTCACTGAGGTGAGTTCCCCTGGCCCTTGCAGAGAGGGCACAGCACTTTATGGAACTGCACCACTGTGTGCAGCCAGTGGCACGCAGCTTTGATCTGTGGGGGTGTTAGAATATAGGTGAGTCGCTGCTTTGTGCCTTGGGTTTCTCCTCAAGAAGTGAGTTTGCTTTAAGAGACTCTGTTGTGATGGTCCTGAGGATGTTCAGTTTTCTCATTAATGAACAGTCTTGGCACACGTTGTGACCTTACTGGCAGTGGAAGTGAGCTATTGTGAGGCTTCCTGTGCTCTGGGTGGGGGAGAGGAAATGCTCTCAAAGCAAAGCACTGACATCAATGACAGCGTAGTTTGTTCTGAGTTTGTTAATGAGTAAGTCTACCTGGTCTGGCCTTCCTGGCTTTTGTGGGAGCTTCTCTTTCAGAGAGAGGCAAATTTCTTGCTTTGCAAAATTGCTGCATTTTTTTCTATTCCTTGCCTGTTTTTATAGACTGACTGGTTCCTGTGTTTTGTTCTTCCATGTTCCATTTCCTTGTGTCACCTCGCTTCTGGTGACCTCTGCCATTCTCTATCTTTGCCCTGTAAATAATTCTGTTATCTTTTTTTGTCTGTCTTCTTCAACTCAGACTTTTGGTTCCTCACCTGATCAGGGCCAGATTTTTATTCTGCCTCCTTCCCTGATGCTTAGTGCAATTCTGAAAGCTGCTATTTGCCTGCAAAGCACATAAAGATGATGGATTGCTCAGTGTTGAATAATTAAAAAGAGTAGATGAAGCAAGACAAATGTAGCTAAAGCCTTGAGTATATATTTATATACGACTAATATCAGTAGCTTTGTGCTGCTTGCATAACTCCGTGTGGATGGAGTTGCGTGTTTAAAAACAAGTTAATTTACTGAAATACTGTCTTAGGGATTTTTGTGTTTGGTTTTGTTTCAGTGCCTAGAAGTACTGACTCATCTTGCCATTTCTGAAAATGTTTAGTAGTGGTTGAGCCCCAGTGATACTTTCCTTTTCTAGGATATGAATGAGTGAAAATATGGGTCTTAAGGGTGGGTTTTTTTAATATGCATCTGTTGTCATCCCTGTGCCACTTGCCCTTCATTGTTAAATGAGTTTCTGCTGCTAGTGATTACTAGAAATTTAATTATCTTAGCTTAATAGTTTTTAGGAAGATTATTTGTAGGAAACTATATTGTGTTGTGGTAATGAAGTTTTGTAAAATCTAGACTGGGCTCACGCATGAGGTTTGAGATTGCTGTTTTTACGAGCTCTTACCTGTTTTTTTCTGTTTTTCAGCTGGGAATGGTCACCTGTTAATCCACTTCTTTGATTTAAAGATGTTTTTTAACCAGCTTTTATGTTATCAGTTTCATGACAAATGAGGCATTTCATTAAGAATAACTAAACTTTTGATCTTTCAGGGTACCAGTGTTTATAGTTCTCTTGCATTCCTTGCTAACCAAATACTCTCTGCTGGTGGTCATCCCTCCCAAATCTTTATATTTAATGGGATAACCCTGACTGCAGTAACTGTGTTGTGTTACAGGTATCCCAACACGCAGCCAAGTGCATTCCTGCCATGGTGTGTCCAGAGGTCACGGAACAAATCCGCCGTGAGATTGCTGCGTCTCTTCATCAGCGAAAGGGGGACTTTGCTTGCTATTTTCTGACTGACCTTGTGACGTTTACGTTACCTGCAGGTAGCTACAAAACCCTTCTTCCTGGAAAAACTGGAAGGTTTTATTGCTTGGTCACTTGTTGAAAACTGTGTATTTTGACTTCCTGGTGGTGATGTGTGTGTAGGTTTTATTTATTAAGAGCTTTATTAATTTATTTCTTAAGAGGTTTATTTATTAAGACCTGTTTTGTTAGGTCAGATTTAGTAGTTGGATTTGATTACTCAGTATTTGCACACTTCCATCCATACATGGTTCCTATGAGCTGAGCATCTGTTGTCCTACTTAGACATGAAGAAATGGAAGAAAAGTGGTGTGTTCTAAGGAAAGGCTGTATTTAAAGTGGAGATTAGAGCCCAGACATTTCTGGTCCATGACATGACTTTTCACATGGCTATTTTAGCTTTCAGTCCTTTCTATTGAGGCCCAGAGCTGTTCTTTGTAGCTGGGTGTAGCAATAACACTTTTTGAATACTTTTGAGGTACTCTGAGATCAAGAGAATGTTTATCTATTAACAAGGAGCTATTAGAAGACTTTTAATCTTCAGTAGCTGTTTCCTTTAATAGAAATGTTACCAGCAGTAAGAAAATGTGCAGCTGGAAGCTGTGCCAGTCAGCAGATCTGTTTGTCTTTTTTATAAAACATTGTAAGAATTCTATTTGGAACCCTTTTGGCTGAGTGTTACCTCATCTCCTCCTCTTTAAAAAGTCTGGATAATATTTACCACTTGTGTACCTGATTGAGGTGCTGTATTCAGTTGTACTCTGTGGGTCACGTATGAGAGGCAGGTGGGGTGGATGTATGAGGTATCTGGAGACAAAACTTCATTGCTTTTTAGGGGAAAGAAGGGAAAGGGGCAACAGAAGGATTTCCTAGCACATGTGAGAAGCGTTGCTCTCTCCAGAGCTGAAGGATTTGTTCAGTATTTTCAAGAGACACATCTTAAAGCACTGTGCAGCTTTTTGACACGTGTAATAGCCATTAAGTAATTAGAAAGTGAGACTGTTCAAAAGCTTTTGTGCATCACGACTTTCCAGTTTCCTCACACTTTGCCAGCTGCACATCTTATGCAGTTTGGCTCCAGAGAGCATTTCCAAGGATAGAAGTGTAAATCACACAATTCTGTTCAGATATTACCTAAACAATGTCGTTTAGGAACCAGTTTCCACTCGACCTTTCAAATAAACAGATTGGATCCTCCTGAAAAGCCAATGCATGGATGTTAGAGTGCAAAGCTTTTAAATTGATTGCTGGCCACTGCAAGCAGTTTTAGCTTAAAAAGCCCCAATCAATCACACACACAAAAAAAAGATCACTCCACATCACCCTGCCTGCACCAAGCATTCATGTGCTTCAGTAGCAACTCATGTGCCTAAATGTGGACTTAAAAGCCCTGGGGTATTGGACATCTGAGCAGGACTGGCAGCTACCACACTGCAATTAAGAGAGATCTTTGTGTCCTTGAAATACCACTTAGGCCCCAGTCCTTATCCTCTAGAGTGCCTGAAGGGATGCTGGATGTTCCTGTTCCTATTTTATTCACTGCCTTAACTTTCACATGTTTAAGTTTGATGATTGTGCTGAAACCAGCAAAGTTTCTCTGGTTGCTACTCTGCCTGGCAACCCTTTACTGCTTATCTTCTGTTGGAATGCAGGCCAGGAGCAAATATCTACTGTGTGGCACATGCTGAGTTTTAGAATGTGTGAGAGTGTTTGTTGTTTTAAATGATACAGCAGTCACAAAAGAGTTTTGTCCATTATACAGTTTTCTACCTTCTTTTTCATTCTTTTTTATGAGGTAGTTGCAAATTCTGTCTCTAAAGCTCTTGGAGCAAGTTGTCAGTAGGGGCATTTTCCATGGCATAGCTCAATAGTTTTCCCATTTCTTGTTTTCTGACTTGCCTGCAAACCTTTGGGGTTCTTGAAACTATTTTACTGAGGCCTGAATGAGATGATAAAGGAAGTGGATGTTGTGGAGAAGAACACATCCCTTGACAAGCTGTACCTATCCATTGGGTTAGACTGGAGAGGAGAAGCCATTCAGATAGGTGGAAAACCATTGCTTGGGATTGGAGCTGTGCTAAATACAAGAGGGTTGAAAGTAAAACTACTCCTTTTTTAATTTCTCTCCTTGAAGTGGTTCTCCTCTTTCTCCTTCAGAGAAATCCAGTCTTACCCTATGCATGCTGTGATGATCCTTTCTGCATTAAAGGTGTGACAGTGAGGCTGAGATGCAAACCTGCCTCAGCAGCTCTGCAGAGCCTTGGGTCACACATGACAGCAGCTTTCCAGAGGAGGTGTTAGGGCTGGTAGGGCAAAAGCTGTTCTGTGAGTTCTCCTGAGCAGCAGCTGGTGATGTCTCTTTTACAGTAGCATTAAGTGACTCCTGTATTTGCTTTCTGTTTTTCCAGATATTGAAGATTTACCGCCCACAGTCCAGGAAAAATTATTTGATGAAGTACTTGACAGAGATGTTCAGAAAGGTAAATGCACTGGGAACAGCTGGGATCATCCTGGCTTTTCATTAGAGAATGTTTCTCTTACTTAAAAAAAACCTACACGTGTCTGTATATATGTGGCTTTGCCCATGAACATGTTTTAAATAGAGATTGGATGCTTTCATGTTAATCTTCACCCTGGAATTCATAAAGTCACAGCATGGTTTGGGCTGGAAGGCACCTTAAAGACCTTCCCCCAGACCAGGTTGCTCCAAACCAGCAACTTTCAGGGATGAGGCAGCCACAGCTTCTCTGGGCACCCTGTGCCAGGGCTCACCACTCTCATAGGGAACAATTTCTTCCCAGTATCCCATCTAACCCTGCCCTCTGGCAGTGGGATGCCATCCCCCCTTGTCCTGTCACTGCATGCCCATGTAAAATTATTTTAATTTTAACATTTCCAGTCTATTTATGAGGCAGAGGGAGAATGGAGTCTGTAGAAATCATGTTTGTAGTGTATCTCTGTAGAGCTTTAAAAATCTTTAAAAGTCAGTTTTGAGTCACAAGCTTTTTAAGGAAAACTGAAAAAATCTTTTCATTCCAGTTACAATCCCCAAACAAGTGATGTGGTGGTATAGTTTGGTTTGCTTTTGGTTTATTTCCTTGACAGTAGAAGAAATTTCTTCAGCCAGTGTAGTTCACCTGTTCATTGTAGTATGAAGGAAAGCAGAGTTTTATTCGTGCAAAGGGGTAAATTATTGAGACTATGCCACTATTGTGCTGTCTGAATTCTCTGAGATAAATCAGGGGAGCGTTTAAGAGCTGCCTGTGCCGTTGCAGAGCTGGAAGAGGAGTCTCCCATCATTAACTGGTCCCTGGAGCTGGGGACACGCCTGGACAGCAGGCTGTACGCACTTTGGAACCGCACTGCCGGGGACTGCCTGCTGGACTCCGTGCTCCAGGCCACCTGGGGCATCTACGACAAGGACTCCGTGCTGCGCAAGGCTCTGCACGACAGTTTACACGACTGCTCCCACTGGTGAGCTAGGGCAGCTTTTTCCATGGGCTGTAGTGATGCCGTGATGATTTTTTGCCTTTTTTTTTATACCCCTTTTATATAGCTTTTATGTATCCTCGGTGCTTTTAGCCCACGTGCTTGTAATTCCTTAAGTCTGATAACTCAGTTTAGACTCAATATTCCGTTAAGCCAGGAGACCAAACATCCCGGAGGCCAGAAAGCCCTAGCATATCCTGAGAAGCCAAGGTCCTCTCTAAAACACATCCTGTAAACTGAGATAGGCCCATCCAGGGGGGAATTCTTTGGGATGGGGGATTCGTTCTAGCCCCTCATTGGGGAATCTTTGATAGATATGCTAAGTTGCAAGGTCTGTAAATTGTATACCTGATCTGTCGTGTGGGTGCATTTTGGCACATTCCACCTTGGCAAAGTGGTGCACCTTAAGGATCCTTAAATAAATACCGAGGTAAAAACCCCTTCCTCCCTTAACCCTGTCTGGCTTTTCCTTTTAAGACCAGGGAAAGGCAACAGTAGCAGCAAAACCCCACAACCACCCCTCCCCAGTTCCCTGTGGATTGTGCTCCTCAAAGCTGTCGAGTCACCGTGGTCCCAGCTGGGATCTTCATCTCATGTTTTAAATACTTGCACTGGAAACTTGGACGCTGTGAACTCAGGGGTGGCGTGTGATGCTCAGCAAATGGCATTTCAAACTCTAAAATGCTTTATGCTTGTCAAGCATGCACTAACCACAGTTACTGCAGCTGGAATTTGTGTCCTTGCAGTGTAAATCATGCACATGCTGTGCCTTGCTGCTTGGTGGGAGCTGTGCAGAAGATTGTTAGTAGAAGATAGCCCTTTATTCCTTAGAAACTTTTCGGTATTTTCATTCCATCTGCTTAGTTACAGCTTTACTCAGGACTGCTCTTTTTATCCCTGTTCTGCCTGCTAAAATAATGGCAGTAAAGCACAGAGTGTTGACATTTAACTAGTTCTGTCATTTGGCCACAAAATTGATTTCTCATTCTGCAAAACAACTTTTGTTGATTTGCACTGACAAGCTTCTTTAGTCAGATAGTGTGGTTTGCTTCTGCTAGAGGGAAAATATTAGTCAGACCCCCAGTGGTGTCCAGCAGCTCTCCAGGGTGTCCTGGACTAAGGGATGAGCTGATAAAGACTGATAATCCAAGACCCAGGTGATAATTTCTTTGATGTTCTTGTAGTCAAGGGCAGGAGAAGCACTGTCGGCACACACTGCAGAAAGAGCCTGTCCCCGTTCTCGGTGCTGTACAGGACGTCAACAACAAAGGTTAATTTAGGGGTACCTCTAAGTAAATTTTGTGCTACTGGGAGAGAACTCCCCGAAGTAGCATCCAGAGCTGGATTCCAGAAAGTGGTGCTTCAGTAGCAATTCTCCCAGGAGCCAGTGTCTGAAAGGATCTGTCACTGCTTTGGAGTTGTTCAGCATGGAGTGTGCATCTTGTCCCTGCAGGAATTTCCTTGGCATCACAGGTAGCTCCCATGAGGCCAAAACAGAACAGGTTTTGTTCTTTATGGTAACAAAACCAAGCATGGTATCTAAAAACATGCAGCAAACTACTGAGCTTTGGACCAAATCTCTCCAAATGTTGGTGTTAACTGTGGTTGACTTACTGGTGTATCTTATTCTAACACTCATTTAGAGGCTTTTAAGTCTTGTTAAGTATTTTAGTTTTTGTCTAGACAGAATTTTCAGTTTACTCTGAATTTGTGTAATCTTTATCCTTATTAGAAGCATAATATTTAACTGTTTGATTTGTTCCTTCATAGGAACAAGTGTTCAGACTTTAAAGAACAAGTCTGTAAGGAACCAGTTATGTTCCTTATTAGGAACAAGTCTTTAGAATAAGTCTTTTAGCCAGGTTTTGTTGTAAATTGATCATCCTGTACATTCTATACTTGCTGTATAGATTCCATTTGAGAAGATGCATTTAATTTTGTGGGCTAGGACATGTGGCTGATAGGAAGTGATGTCGTCACTGGAACAGGCTCTTAAATGCAATCCCTGCTTAAACTTTTATCTAGTGGAATTATTCTTCAAAGCCTCCACAAAGACACTTAAAAATGGGTATTTTTATAGTCAGACAGAAAACACTCATGTAACTCATTTGACCTCATTTTGTTATGTTTGTTTAGAAGCTGAACAAAGAAAAATCTATTTACCAGAGACAGTCTTGTGTCTGGTACTTGGAAAAAGCTCCCTAATGAAGTTCCCAGAGGCTCTGGCCTGTGGAGTCTTTTCCACTCACCTTTCAATAACTACACTTTTTTAGTTTACACAAAAGTGTGTTCTGATGTGTCCCTTTTTGTGTTCCACCATTAGCTTTTGCTGGAGAATGGGCACATGCCCTAAGTTGACTTTCAGAATTTATTCTTTAATGGATGCATTCAATTCTCTTGTGTTAACCTGAAAAGTTTGCTTTGAATGAGATCAAAATCTTGTCTATGGCTGACTAACTCAGGGAAGAAACTTCTTTAGGAGAACACTTTCACAGTCCAGCTTTTGGGGAGTAGTTCAGTGTTTTCCTTTTTTTCTTTTTTCCCTTGAATTTTCTGGGCATTTTCTCTCACTCTGGTGGTGTGGGAGTTTTTGTTGTTGTTTTGCTTTGTTTTTTCTTTTCTTTCACCCAGAATCTGATTACATTTCTTTCAGGAGACCTGGGAATTAATTCATTTAGCACAAGGTGCTCAGTTAGAGATTTATGGGAGAAAACAGGCAAAATATTTATCATCTTCAAAGGTGGAAGTGTTGGTGTGTTTGGGTAAAACTGGAATGTAGATCCAGAAGATACCCTGTAGATATATTACTGTGAATTAGCAGAGACCTATCTAAATATCTTAGGAATTTTAAGCCATGCAAAGGTTTAGCTGGACTCAGGACAGCCAGCCTGGCTGGTGGCTGCTGTCCTACACACCAAGATTTTAGGGTGATTCCAGCTTCACTGAAAGCATAGGAAAGATCTTATCCACACACACTCACTGTCTGCTAATATTCTCAGATTTTAATTAAATGAGTTCATTTCAGTGACTTTTTTAATAAGCTGAAACTTCAGAATGGTTTCTTTGTCTTCACAGTACAGGCCATTGTTTAAATTTGGCTTAGCACTGTTCCCTAAATCCTGATTCCTAATGTGAACTTGTGGCTTTTCCATAGTGTGGTGATTATGTAGAGTTAAAAATTTTAAAAAGCAAACATCTTCCTTTTAACGTGTCATTTTTCTTGGTAAATGGTTAAATAAAATATCATGACTAAACTAAATCCCACATTGCATATTTGATTCTTATCCACACTGCTTTACAACTCCATATAATGTGCAATTACCACCCCTTTGCTCCAAAATCTGGTGTAAAACATTCTGCCTCTTAACCATGGGCTGTTGGAAATGGATATGTGAGTACTTTGAAGTTAATTAACTCATGACGTGGTTAAAAATAGAAAATACCTGTGTGAGAAGAATGAGCAACTCCTCATGCATGAAGTGGAATGTCTTACTTATGTTCCCTGTATATCAGCACTTAAATAAGCCTAAATAAGACTTGAAAAAAAAACCCTATTGCAAAAAGTATCAAACTAATCAGGAGCCTGGTAGGAACTTGGATCATGTTTGCTGTAAGCATTGCTTATTTTTTTTTTTTTAATGGCTCTTAAATGAGGATTAATAAATGGAGTCTCCTGAAGATAAAAAACAAAACAAAATCCAGTTTTCCTGATAACTGCTCTCTTTCTTCCCCCTTCTTGGGATAAAGGATTGCAAGGGTTAAATATTGCTGTCAGGATTATGGTGGCTGAGTAAATATTTTTGCCTTTACCACTCTCCCTCTCTCTCCCTTAACATTTTAGGTTCTACACACGCTGGAAAGAGTGGGAATCGTGGTATTCCCAAAGCTTCGGTTTACATTTCTCCTTGCGAGAGGAACAGTGGCAGGAAGATTGGGCATTCATTCTCTCTCTTGCAAGCCAGGTAAGAAAACTCCTTTGTCAGAGGGCTTTTAGAAAAGATATTTTAATTTCTGGAAAGAAATTTCAGAACTAGAAGTGTTTTTCAGGAATAAGAATATTCCTGCATGAAGGAAAAACGTTCCTTGTAAGCCAGTGATCTTAAAATATTACTGGGTAAACTCTTCTGCCAATATGGAAAGATTCATTTGGAATTATAATTTTTGAGCTTGCTATTAAGCAGTGCAACACAAAAAAAGAATTGGGGTATTAGAGTGAAGTCTGTAGAACAAACTGATAGACAATCATGTGTTTAATATCCTGCCTCCAGCTCCTGCAGCACTTGTACCTCCCAAAACACACCTCCAAATCTGGCAGCTTACGCTGCTCAAACTCCAGCAAGCTGAGATTTTATAACTCCCCTCCAAAGTGAGATTTACATTCCTATAAGCTTCCAGCTATAGGAATATTTTTAGCTCCTCTTTTAAAGTATAAACATGATTTTGGTGCTATTTTTTTGAGATTTGTTTTGGATGTGCCCCTTTTCCTATCATCAAATTGTGTTTGCCTTAAAGTGCCCTCCAGATGAGTGAATTATTTTTAGACCTAACATTATGTAGAGTTTCACTTCTAAGTGGGGAATGAAGTCTATTACATTGAATCTGGGCAATAGGACAGAGAATTATTACTGACAGCTGACAAGCTGAAATGTTTTTCCTTCTTTCCAATAATTTTCCAGTCTTTTGTTTTTCCTGTCAAAGCTTTATCGCTCTTAAAAGCATTTTCTCTCTCAATTTGAAGACTGTTTTTTAAGTTTCAGCGTAGAGGATGGTAAGTTCTGTTTCAAGTGATGTCTGTCTTTGTGTTTGGTTCAGCCTGGAGCGAGTTTGGAGCAGACACACATTTTTGTACTTGCACATATTCTTAGAAGACCAATTATAGTTTATGGAGTAAAATACTACAAGAGTTTTCGGGGAGAAACTTTAGGATATACCCGCTTTCAAGGTAAGCCTTTCATTTTTTAAATTCAGTTTTAAACAAGGTTGGGCTGTAAATCAATAGTGACATGAAGTGACTGGAAAAGGATGGAATTCTGTTGTAGGTAAATTTTCATTCACTATTAAAAAGAACAAAACAGTCTCTTGCAGTTTTCATTTTATAGTGGGCATGGTGCCTGTAAAAGTGAATTCCATTTTGTACTTCAAGGAAGTTTTAAAAGTTTATCTGTGTTTCAGTAATTTACACTTTACAGCAGGTGTGGTGTGTTGATTGACTTATTTCTCATTAGTACTATAATTCTGTGTAGCTTGATCAGGTTCTTTCTGACTCTTTCTCCTCCTTGTCTTCAGGACAGCCTGACTGTCCTTCTGATAAATATGAAGATGACTCAGTCGAGTTTTGCTTAGACTTAACATCTGTAGATTCCTAAAGATGCACTTTCTGCTTTGCAAACCAAATCTGTGTCTGGGCAACTTTCCCTGCTTATTACATGCTGATACTTTACTATTCAAATAGTAAAACATGAGAGGGGATTCGGAGCATCTGCACATACTGAGCTGTAAACAAAACTCATGGGGAAGGAACTGTGTGTGTTCCAGGGTGTTGGGACATTTGTTTTGCCCACAGTTCATATTCCTGGCCTCAAGTATATCGGCTTGATGATGACCCACTCTTTATTTATAGCCTAGCAGAGGACTTCCCAAAACATCTTTATGATTTGAAAGAAAAAAAGTATGGTGACTTTGGAAGGAGGCAAACCCATGATGTGTAGGAAATCCCAAACTGTGGAGTTAATGTTAATTTGTAACTATTTAGAGTCTTGGCTTCTAAGTTCGGGGCAGTAACAAAACTTCATGTAGGGAAATCAATTCCTTTTTTGAAGAGTCTAAAAGTTTGGTAGTCTTTGTAGTTACATGTTAACTTTTCTTTTGCTGATGAAAGGCTAGGAAGGAACAGTTACTTGTGTCACTTAAATCTGGCACTCCAGGTTTGTGTTGCCTTTAACTCCAAGGCTCGGTGGTTTGCAAATGGTTTTATTTCCTAGATTGGGCATCGGGGCAGACAAGTGTTACATGGCCTAAATGTGCTGAAATTGTTTTCTTGCTCTGTGAACCAGAAGGAAAGCGGGTGCCTGGAACACCCTTTACTGCCCACGGGTTTCCAGGAATTCAGGCAGCCAAATAGTTACGACTTGAGATTTGCTTGCCACAAGCCCCATCCTGCCATACACAGAAACACAGAGCACTGGGAACAGGTGAACTTGGAGTCCTGTGTCACAGTACCTGGAATTGCTCCTCTCCCTGCCCAGCCACATTTTTGTGGTTAATGTGTGCTAAGCAAATGCCATTGGCACAGCTGAAAGCCAGCAGCCGTGGACTGGGAGAGGGGTGGGCTGCCAGGAGGAGGCTCCTGCTCTGGGCCTGTGTGTGGGCTGTGCTCAGCACGTGGAGCTTTGGGGAGTGCTGGGCTGTCCCTGCCTCTCTTTACCATCACATCCACCAGAAAAGTCCCTGGAAATGTCCAAGGCCGGGTTGGACAGGGCTTGGAACAACCTGGGATAGTGGAAGGTTGGGCAGGGGTTGGAACTGGATGGGCTTTAAGGTCCCTTCCAACCCAAACCGCTCTGTAATTGTGGGTTGTTATAGAAATGGGGAATTGAGGTTTTTTTAATGCTTGTTCAACATCATGGTTCAGTTTGTAGCACCCTCTTATCCACCCCTAAAATACTCTCCCTGATGGGAATCTTTTTTCCAGGGATTCCTTGTTTCAGCTTGGCATCCTTGCTGTAGCTACTGTATATCCCATAATTGCCAGCCTCCTTGTTTCCCAGATTCCAGCTGACTGTTAATTCTTTTAAATACTAGAGCTTCAGTGGTGGAAGACCTGTTTGCTTAGGCCCTAACTATGACCCTGGTCAGACCCTCCTGGTCTGGCCACATGTATTTAGTGGCACAAATATGCAGCTTTTAAAATTGAACAGAAAAGAAGATAACTGATGGAAGTGATCATCAGGTCAGGCTGGAGAAACAAAATCCTATGTGGGTGGCTTCAGGATAGGTGTTAGTCCATACTCTGTTATTTTCTGTGGCTTGTGCTCATGTCAACTGTTGTTAGACGACCTTCTCACTTTGTATCAGAGTGACTTTTATAACTCCTAAGAGGACTAGATATTCTCCCTGGCAATGCTTGAAATTCTTTTCTTGTGGAGCTCATCACAGTGTTGAGGAGGAAGGGAAAGTGTAGCACAGCCTTCTGTCTTGGGGAAATGATTAGTGTGGAATTTTCACCAAGATAAAACAATGGTGAAAAAAGATTTCCAAAAACTTGATGAATTTCAGTGTAGAGATGGAGGCAACCAGGTGAGTTTCAGTCCTGAAAGATCACATAGCTGTGCTCTGTGTGCATGAAGAATTAATTCCCTGGAATTGAGGGACTGCCTTCCTTACATTTGACTGGATGCTATCTTCAGTGTAAATTTGAATTTTGACCAGATGTTTGGTTCTTTCCCTTAATGCAAAGGCTTGAAACCTTCTGGTGAAGGCTCATCCCATGTTCTTCACCTTTTGTGTTTAATGTTGCATTAGAGTGAGACTTCATAATGGGGACAGGAGGAAGGGAGGGCTAAGAAGGTATTAAAAGGCTCTGTCCTTAAATCGAGGTGTTGTAAGAACTTGTGTGAATCTTAATTTTAAACAAATGGCAAGACTTTTAGGTAGCTCTTGATAGCTGATTCAAAAACAAGGGTGGAAAAGAGACAATTATTTACTGGTACTAATTTTTACTGCAGCACAAAAAGATGAGCTCAAAACTTAAGTAGAACCTCCAGAGCCACCCCCTGCCTCAGATTCCCGTTTTAGTGTTGCCCTTCCCTCTCCGTGGCTGCTGGAGGAGCACCGTGTTTGCAGCAGCAGCTGTACTAGGAGGGGTTGCTATGCTACATGTGCACTTGAGTTTATGTGGGGCTATTTTTAACCTGTCACAAGGTGAGCTGTGCTTTTGCTTAAGTTGTCTCGCAGCAGTACACACCAAGAATTATTTATGTTCCTGGAAGAAAGGAGTTCCAGTTTTATTTTGAGACCTCCAGCGAATTGCTGTCTTTTTTTGCTAAAAATGGTGGGGAGAAAAAGTGCAGTTCCTATCAGAATCTGTGACATCAGGTGTTGGTTGTAGATGAGCAAAGTAGTATCAGCTTTTTGGTGCTTTTTTTCTTTTTTTTTTTAAATTGATATGAATAATTGACGTCTCTTAATTTAATCTGTGAGTACTGGATATGAGCAGTCCCGTTCTCTGGGATGGGTTACATCAGTGCTGAGTAACATTTTGTGCAGTGAGTTCTTTTAGTAATAAGTTTTGTGAGCAGATGGTGGAATTTTTGCTCTGGTAAAAATAGACATCTGACTGTAGCCTTCATTTCTGTGATGCAGAATCCGATTTTTTTTTTTTTTTTAAATTTTATTTTAAGAAGAGTTACCAAACATAAAAGGCTGCTTTTCCAACCTTGTTTTTTTGTTCATCACTGCACTATAGACTGTAAATTTTAGGACTGTAGTAATGTATTGGTTGTGATTTTAATCTTTTGTGTCTAAACTTGTACAGTTGCAAAGATACTTGACTCGTGTTAATTAATAACAATTAGCTCTCCTGAAAAGTGTGGCCTGTGTCAGCGTAGGCCAAACCAAGTATGTTTTAAATGCGGTGTGCTTCTGTTTCTGTTCAGCCAAAACCACAAGGTCTGTATCAAATTCCTTCCTTGCCGAAGCCCAGCTCTGAGCCTTTCCCTGTGCTTTAACTCCCCACAGGTGTGTATTTGCCTTTGTTATGGGAACAGAGTTTCTGTTGGAAAAGTCCCATAGCTCTGGGCTACACCAGGGGCCATTTCTCCGCCCTGGTTGCCATGGAGAACGATGGCTATGGCAATCGAGGCGCTGGTGCTAATTTGAACACTGACGATGATGTTACTGTTACTTTTCTACCCTTGGTGGACAGCGAGAGGAAATTATTGCACATTCACTTCCTTTCTGCTCAAGAGGTAAGAAAGAAACACCTGGTGTGTGGTGGTGGCTTTGTCAGAGCTGCTTGCTGAAGCTCAGCAATCTCTGTAGCCCCCTGGGTTTTTGGTGCCCAAAGAATTACAGGGAGTGTGCTGTTCTGGTTAATTAATTACTGCTCCCTTCCCCATCATTCCAGGTGATTCTGAAAGGTATTTTCCCACAAATATGATGCCTATTTACAGCTCTGTTAATGGAATGTAACTTCATTGTCCATGTAAATCACAGAAACAGAATCATAGAATAGAATCACAGAATATCCCAAGCTGGAAGGGACCCACAAGGATCATCCAGTCCAAATCCTGGCCCTGCACAGGACACCCCAACAATCCCACCCTGTGCCTGAGAACATTGAATATCAGTATACCTAGAAAAGGACACAAAAATAAGGGTTCTGTCACTAAGGCAAGACTGAAATCTGCCTTTTGGGGTTTTTTTTTCCTAAAAGATGCAGCACAAATATTGTCCCGTAGTTGCAGCATGTTCCACCTTCTATTCTAATGAAACTCAACTCATTTTTTCTTTAATAACTATGATAAAGACACGGAACTATTTCAGTAAAGGGTGTGCATGGATGAAGGGAGGGCTGGAAAACTGAAGTAATTGCAGAAAGTGGGCATTCTGTAAATAAAAGGAGAAAAAGATGGGCTTCAAGTCTAGAGAGGGGTGTTTCTTCAGCAAGCCACGATATTTGTTATGTTTTACAAGAGAAAATGTTTCATGTCAAGAACTTAGGCACCTAAAAATGTGTTTGTAAAGCCAGAAAGGTCTTTTAGGACTTCCCTCCTTATATATGGTACCTACTGTAGATAAATAGTTGCTTAAAAGTAACTGAAGGCTGTACTGGAAATACACATGTGAAAAATTGGGAGGAAGAGCTGGAGAGTATTTCCAGAGCCTTCAAACTTAGGTTGAGTTTGGCTTTCAGAGTCCCTGGGTGCAGTGATGCGCTGGGGGTTTGGGAAGCCTCATTCCCGGTGTTTTCTGTCCCCCAAAGATTGGCAACGAGGAGCAGCAGGAGAAGCTGCTGCGGGAGTGGCTGGACTGCTGCGTGACGGAGGGAGGGGTTCTGGTGGCCATGCAGAAGAGCTCCCGCCGGCGCAACCACCCGCTGGTCACCCAGATGGTGGAGAAGTGGCTCGACCGCTACCGCCAGATCCGGCCCTGCACGTCCCTGTCCGACGGCGAGGAGGACGAGGACGACGACGACGAGTGAGGGGAGTAAAGTGCAAGGGAGCAGCGCAGAGTGCGTGACCCCCAGCGAGCGCTGTGCTGTAGCAGTCGCGTGTGGAACCACCCAGGTCTAGGGGATACGTGCTGGGAAGGATTCTCCGACAGCACGAGGAGAAGGATGGACGCTCGTCCTGCTGCCTGGAGAGAGCCAAGTGGGCTGGACTACAGTTTGTATAAAAACATGTCAAAGAAACAAAAAACAGCTAATTTTATTATCAAGATGGAAAAAAAGAAAAAAACCCAAACCAAGCCCATTTTTCTTTCTGACTGTAAATCTGTCTATAAATGTACCGCATGTGGTTGTGTAAGAGGTTGTGTAATAGGAAACGTATACCAGCATCTTAATTATTGCAGAGAAATTTTTCAACTAAGGGCACTTCTGAAAGCACACGTGAGCTGGATGGATATCTCCCCCCTCTGAGATTCTTTTGCAGTAGAACCTGGTCTTCTCCATCACCTTTTAGATACTCTGACACATTTCCCTGAAAGGCCCTTTCCTGTGAAATCTCACCAGTGCCCAGGTCAGATTGTGAGAGGTTTTTTTTTGTTTGCACAAGATATCCACAGCAAGTCGTAAGTAAAAATACATTCATTATTTTACTAATATTTTAGTTATTGCTGTGCCCACGTAATAAAGCCTAAACTCTATGGAACAAACTGGAAAAGAAGCTAAATTTTTCATTGAGTGGAATGATTTGTTTCCTGAAAAAGCTTTTTGGGGTTTTTTTGCCTTTTTTTTTTCTTCTAATAGTTAATAGATTCCTTTCAGTATACATAAGGATATTTATTCAGAGAAGTGACCTAAAAGATAGGGATTTTTTTCCTGTGAGCATACACTAAACAAAATTGTGTGAAATCTGAGAACTTGAACACAATTGAGAATTTAATTTTGTCGAAACTCCGTCTTGCTGTGTTACAAATTGTATCATTTTATCATTTATTCTTTGATACTCAAACTTTGCTGCAAATGAAAAAACACCTTTATGAAGGGTTATTCCTTGGTCACTAAATCTAGTGAGAATCCACTTGGCAGTTCTAATTAAAAAGAAGAATCTATGCTCAAGTTGTTTAAAAGCACTGTTACATATTTCTCAGTATGTAAACCTGGGAATTTCTTGCATGTTGATTGATGTGGCCATACTTAAACTTATGTAAGTTCCTAAGACTGTAAGTTCAGAGTATATTCTCCAGTAGAAATTTTATTATATTTGATAACTTTAGCCATGTAACCTGTAATGGATAAAGTTTATCTAAAAATCTCACTGAAACACTAAAGGTTAATGCCAGTTTTTACATATACAGTGCAATTCAGGCTGTCTTGAAAAGCACTTTTGATGGTGTGGTGGTGGAATAAGAAATTTTGCAGTAGATGAAATTTAATTAGAATTTGGAAAGAAGCCCCATAGCACCTATTTTTATGTAGTTCAGAGCTATGGAAACCCTGAGGAACTTGCTGCTTTTTCTTCCAAATGCTGCTTAGATGGTGTTGAAACGTGCACAACTCCTACAGAAACTTGGTGACAACACCGAAAGTAAAGAAATAATGAAGTACTGTATTAATTTTGCAATTTTCCCGTCCTAGATTCCACTGAGGTTTATCATGTCTTCACCTTTTTTGGCCGTTAGAGCTCCTCTGATTGGTGCGTGCCCAGATTTCCAGGTGAAGGATGAATGCTGCTCTGCCATGTGTGAGTGACCCAAATTCACCACCCAACCCCAGATACTACAGAGGTTCTTCACGAGTGCACGAGTC
Source organism: Edolisoma coerulescens (assembly GCA_013397115.1). Lineage (NCBI taxonomy): Eukaryota > Metazoa > Chordata > Aves > Passeriformes > Campephagidae > Edolisoma > Edolisoma coerulescens. The sequence continues at coordinate 795,888 of VWZW01003304.1, forward strand.
CTGGTTCAAGTTCCTTTTCTAAATTGGGATTTTTTTTTTTTTTTTTGTCCTTACCTTACAGTGAAATCCTTTTATACCTTGTCTAGCTGAGGATGTAAAGCTTTTCTGTCAGGGGAGCTGAATGCAGGGTAAGCTGGGATGAGGATTTCCGTGCCCTGAGCTGGCCTGCGCCGTGTGCTGGAGTGGTTTATGTGTCGTGCTGTGACCACGGGGGGGTCCTCATTCAGCCAGCCTGAGGAGCCCTCGGTCAGTGGCCAGACCTGTAACTCCAGATCCCAGCCTGCCCATGACCAGCTGCCCTGTGGACAGAAGGATAAGCCCCTGATTCCATGGAGTACTCTGAGGATGCTGTGGAGTTTTCTCCTCCCACCCCTGTGCTTTTCGCAGTGCTGTTCCGTTCAGGGAAGCAAAGCTTCCTTGTCCCAGGGGGAGAATTACCAGAGTCAAAGCCTACCTTGAGCCAAGCTGGCCCAGCACTCCTGCCCTCCTCTCCTGCTGGCCACGGGCAGCCTGCATTGTGCCCCTGTCCCCCAGCCCTCCCCAGAGCAGTGGAGTCCCCGTGGTCAGTTCAGCTGTTCTCAAACGCATGCACCGATGAATTTCTCGAGTTCTGCTCCGACAGGACAGTCCTGGTACTTTGGATCACTTGGCTTCCTTGATGATTATTGTTTTGTTCTGATGTGCTGTACAATGGTCTGTTCAGGTTCACACGCTTCACAGGCCCTTTGGGAACTGCTGAAGTGTCTTTTCCAGTATCAGAGTAATCCAAACCTCCTGTACCTGTAGATTAAAGAGCTGCAACCCCCGGCTTCGTGCTCGCACTGCAGTGAGTGTATGTCAGTGGCTCCTCAATCACACACCTGAAAGTTTACAGACACTGAGATTAATCTGCACACACTCCCTTGTAGCTTGTCAGCAAGTTCTGCACTTTCAGCCATGAAAAAACATATTAAAAAATTTGGTTTCTCAATGTTATTTTCCTCATATATTGCTCACAGCAGCACATGCTTTCCTAGCACAGAACTTAGCTTTTCATTGCTACCTCCTTTACAGCTGGTCAGGTTTTTTTTTCTGGTTTATTTATGACTTCCTCAGTGAAAATCCCTGTATTTCTTTTGTTTTTAATATATTAAAATTTAGTAATTCTGGATTCTTCCAAAGTTCTGCTGCATGGCTTATGGCAAATACCCCCGAGTTGCATCTCCTCCATTATCCAGGTTGGTTTGTGTGTTTGGAGACCTTGTTCAATTGCTGCTTTTCCTTTCCCCCCCTTTTATTCAGTAACTTCCCCTAAAGCCCTTTTTTAGAGGTTTTACGTAGTGTTTGTAACCTTGAAGCTGCTTGTTTTAAGCTACTGTGACATCTCAGGAGTTCTCCCTGGAGAAGGAGATGATTATCCCAGGAGAGCCTCCCTGCCTGCCCTGAGTGGGACAGCAGCAGCATGGCTCTCTCAGCCACAAACCTTCAGCAGCAACTCTTCCTTTCCCATTTCTTTGCCCAATCATTTTCCATTTGAGAGCTGCAGCTCCTGGTGCTTTGGCACATCCCAGTAGTGGTGATATTCTTCCCCTTCCGCTTCCACAGCTCCGATCTTTGCATGTTTTGCTGGTGTTCTTACTGCAGGCACTTGTAACCCTTGGGATGGCTCAATCTCTGCTCCTGTTGAGCTTGTGGCACTTTTGTCCTTGGTTTTGGGTGAAAGGGAAGTTGGGTGTTGGATGAAAGCTCCAGCATTTTCTGGGCTCGGCTCTCACTGTCCCAGTGCAGAGTCACTGCTGGCACAGGGGATCCTGCGGCACAGGGAGGTACCGGATTACTGAGAAACAAAGTACCAGGGCTCGTTTATTTTTAAAACAACTCTAAACCTTAACATCAGTTAAATGTTTTCCTCATGGTTTTGATGGTTATTTCAGTGTGTCCCAAACACCTCCCCTGTATCTGACCTGTTTTATCCCGGTTTCTCCCAGAGGTCACGGATGATTCACTGCTGGGCTGTGCTGAGCACTGACAAGGAGTGGTCACTCTGTAACAGGTGACTTCTTTTCTGGATGTTTGAAGCTGGTAACCAAGTTTTCAGTTTAATTTAAAGCAAACAAAATACAGAGTTTTGTAACTTAGACACTTTGGTTTCAGCTTTTTTTAGTCCCCATCTAACTCCATGTGTGTGGCACTTGGGACACAGTGGGAAAGAAGGGTGGAAACAAGAACAGGCCTTTTGCCCAGTAAGGCTCAAAGCCACGAGCACCTCTTGAGCACTTTTTGGGCTTTATTTTCCAATGGTTTGATAATGATTCAGCTCTTGAGAATGTACAGAAAATGTTGTGTGAGTTGTAGCTGCCTTTGTACCTTAGTGGAAACCCACAGGGATCTCTTCATCACAGAGTGGTCTGAGTTGGGAGGGACCTTCCCTTCCCACTGGACTGTAAATATTCACCAAGTGTGACCAGAATTATGTTTCTGTACCTTATGGTTACCTCTCAGTGTCTCCAAGCCCCAGATTGCAGCGAGAGCTCTTGCCTTTCAGAAATTATAGAAATTTTATCACTTTTTATTGAAAACTGCACTGAACGCTAAATGTCCACCTTTACAATAAACAAATACAGTAACGGTAACACACTAAAACAAAACATACTGATAGCCATTGGTTTCTTTTTTGTCTGTTTGGGACAGCTCAAGATTTCTTTTTTTTTGTCACAGGAACAGGAATGTACCCATACAAAGGCTCAAAACAGGCCATCTTTAAAAACAAAAAGGCGATGATTCACAAAAGACTATGAATATAACATGTAACTAGTTGATACAAATCTAATAGGATTTGTTAAAATCAGTCACATCTAATAACACATCTTGAAGTGTTCTTGTATAAAATATCACGTGAAGAAAAGAAGACTTTTATCAATGTCTAAAAAAGTGGATTTTGTTCATAGACAGTCTGACAAGTTACCATAAAAAGTGTTTCCTGAGACATAAGGAAATGCAACATTATTCTTGAACCCTTTCCAGCTCAAGACTTTTTCCACTTGATAAAATAGCTGCAGATTTAAAACTGAGAAAATATATTTGAGTACAAATAGTGTGTGAAACTTAATACTTTCTTCTTTTTTTTTCTTTTATTTTTTTTCTTGCATCATTGCAGGGCGTAGGTGGATGCACAGCTACTTTATTCAGTGTATTGGGCAGAGAAGAGACTGGCAGTTTGGTTTTCCTTAGCCTGGGAGGGCAGTGGTCAGTGCCAGGAGCCCTTTCTGCCCTCCCCATCCCACGGATCCCGGCTGGAATGGCTGGAACTTAGACCTGGCAGGAGAACTTCTGTTACACGGCACTGGCCCTGTGAGACTGCAAAAAGGAGGAGGAGTAGAGTATTTGCTTTTTTTTTTTTCTTCCACTTCTAAGCCAGGACTGCTGCCCCCCATTAGGAGAGGTCACCAGATGCAAGAGAAAGGAAAGGGCTGAAGCCACACAATGGTTTCCTCTGCCACGTTAACTCTGTAAAGATGGCTTAATTCAGTGGCCTGGACACAGTGCAGGAGCCCTGTCCTTCCCAAGGAATTGAGGGGGGAAAAGAAATTCATTTTTTATTCATGTGATTGATGCACAGATGAAGGAAACTCAACACACAATGACAGAAGTTGCTCATTAATGTATCACATCCTAGTTTTCAGCGCTGCAGGGAGCAGGTGACTTCTCCAGGGCTTCTCCCCAGTCTTGGCTGCTGTCGCTTTGTCGGGAACACTGGAACATCAATGATGCGTCTGTCCAAAATCAACATTACAAATTTCGTATCAAATTCTTCTCTTTTAGTTCATGTATAACTTCTTTTCCAATGTCTCTTGGTCCTAAGTTTATTGAATGGTTTTTAAATTATCTGCTATTGCTCGTTGGGATGTTCCCTGTTGTCCCCGTGTTTTGTGGGCTGGTTGGGCGATGGAGCTTGGGAAGGATGTGCCACTGTGGGAAGGTTGTGAGTGACGGGGATGCCTCCGGGAATGATGCCCTCCATCGCTGCTGGGATTCCTCCTGGTGCCACACTCACCATCCCAGGGGGATACCTGGCAGAGGGGACAGAGAGAGGCAGGTTTGTCACAGCAGAGCTCATCACACACGCATCACCCCTCTAGAGAAAACAGAGCAAAGAGCTTCCACTCCCCTCCCGGAGCCAGGTTTGAGCTCTCCCTTGTAACTCCACAGGAAAACCAGAGTTACACATTAACTGCTGTGCCTTGGCTCAGTGTCCTCTGCTACACCACCAGGACTGCAGCTTGTTCTGTGCCTTCTCACCGCCTCCTGAGCCAGGGGGAAGCCTTCTCCTTTGGAAAACTGGGTAAGGAACCATCTGGAATGCTCTCTGAAACCCCAGATGCTGGTGTGCTGACTCCTTCATCCCTGTGTGTGAATACCTTGAACACCTACACCTGGTTTGTAAATTTTCCCTGTGTGGAAGGTGAGCTGCATCTTCCTCATGGAACAGCACAGCTGAAAGATGGAATCAGATCCAATCTATCTTCTCCAAGAGCAGGAGGAATTACACACATTCCAAGAAACAACAGAGCTTGAAAAAGGAGAATAGTAGTAATTTCTTCAGCTGTAATGTGGGGGAAATGAGGACAAAACCATGTGGAGCTCTGTGGCCACGTGGGCCCTGAGGGCTCCCACTTCCCTGCAGCTCCGCTGCCTTAAGGCAAGGTGGATTGGGAAGCTGGGAAGGGAATTTTACCTGGCTGTGAAGGTGGTGAGCTCAGCCAGCTCCGGGGCTCCAGGGCTGCAGCTCCCGAGGAGCTTAGCCAGGATGAAGCTCCCTGCAGCGACAGGTTAAGCTGGGAAGCCAAGGCTTGTCCTCAGGTGATGGCACTGCCCACGTGTTTTGGGACAAGAGCAGGACTGGGGAAGGCTTGTTCCAGGTTTGGACGTTCTGCTGGTCCGAGGGAGTGTTCACTGCCTGTGGCCTGCATGGCACAGGAGCTGCCTGGGGCCTTGGGGCTCTGCTGCTGGGTAACTCCTGCCTGACGTGACCTGATGTGCCCTGCAGGGTCTTTTGTAGCTCAGAGTATTTTTGGCAGTGGTGATACCCTGAATGAGCCCATGCTCCAGCTCCTTGAGCCTAATGTCTCCTACCAGCATGCTCAGAGCCATCTAAACAGAGCAGTAAGTAATCCTTAATCTCGGATTTAGGTGGAAATTGGGTCACCTGACTACAGCCCTATATTTGGAGCTTTTCCCCTGGCTCATTAACCCCCGAGCTGGGCCTGGCTCACAGCAGTTGGACACGGACAGGAGCACAGGTTAGCTGGCCAGTGCCTCCCAGCCCACAGGGGGGATGCAGGCTCTGGAAAGGGAGGCTCTGCCCACCCGTGGGTGGCTCAAGGAGCATCAGTGACCCCCGAGCTGTGAGTGCTGGTCCCCAGGGAGGGGGGGACAGCAGCCGGGGCACCCCCTGTCCCCCCTCGCTGTCCGGCTGCATCCCAGCCCTGCCGTGCCTGCGGCTCCCGCTGTCCCGGTGCTCCCGTTCTCCCGCTCACCTGTACGTGGCACCATTGAGCTCGGGATGAATCGCCTGCTGGTCTATTACTGACCACGGAGCCGTCGTGACAAAGAATTCCTTGTTCACACAGTTCCTTAGGCTTTCCGGGATGCGCCCTGCAGTTGGCGAGAAAGGTGAGTCCGTGTCAGGCAGGGCCCAGCTTTACCACCCTCTACGAAGCTGCAATGTTTATATTATAATTTCACTATGTCTGTCAGCGTAAAGGATGGGAGGAAAAAAAATTCCATGTTCCTTGTTTCAGGAGGATGTTTTGGCTGTCCCGAGGTGCAGGGCTGGAGACCAGTTTCCCACCCTCACTCCCAACACTTGGGAAGCTGTTCCCTTGAGCCCCCTGCTTTGGAGGCAGACATGAAGCTGTGCCTTCCACCTTCACAAGGAGGATGACTTTTAGGACAAGAGAAGCACCCTTTTGCTGGAGTATTTTACTCACCACCTTGGGATTTGCTTTTGGAATGCAGAAGTCACATCCACAGTGGCTGTGTCTGCACCACTGTGTGGGTCAGCACCAGTAACAGGGGCAGCAATTGCTGCTTCCCTGTCCTGTTCTCCCCAGTCACCAGCCTTTACCCTATTCCTTAAATAAAAACCCAACACAGAATCCCTCACCCAAGCACAAACCTCCCCAAATGACAGAACAGCAAAGTTTGGGTTCTCAGCTCTTTTACTGGGAAGCAAACTGGGGTTAGATCCCTTTCCCAGTGTCCTGCTGGGATAGGGGCAGGGCAAATCCCTGTCTCTGCTCCTCCTGGCTCCTGTTCCAGGCACCCAGGGAGCCAAGCCCAGCATCTCCAGGGGCCAGGTACCTGTGATCGCACGTCGGATTTCGGTGGCAGCAGCTTCTCTCATCTCTAGGGACGCCTGCTCGCTGTACCAGGCCGTGTGCGGGGTGCAGATCAGGTTGGGAGCGTCTTTCAATGGGCCTTGAGCAAAACTGGGAGCAGGGGAAAACAAGCAAAGAGATTAATCAGTGTTTAAACAGAGAATAAAAGCTGAACAGCAAAAGGCTTGTGGCCTGCCCTCTGCATATGCAACACTCCTTCCAAGGCCAGGCTGGATGGGGCTTGGATTAACCTGCTCTAGTGGAAGGTGTCCCTGCCCGTGGCAAAGAACTGGAACTAGATGACCTTTAAGGTGCCTTCCAGCCCAAATCATTCCCTGATTCCCTGGCCTGATGCTCCTGCCAGCCCAAAATGGGCACAGAGGTGCTGGTGAGGAAGCACAGCTTCTGTGCAGGGCTCAGAAAATGCAGGCTTCTGAAAATGCACCAAAAAAGAGCCAACAGGGCTGAAAAACCAACCCAGGGTGTGGCTGGGCTTATTGCTCCCATGGGAATAATGTCTGGGGGTGTCTGCAGCAGTGTGGGGATACAGGGACAGGCTGTGGGTCAGCCCGGGATGGGAGGAGGTGGACACTGGGGTTCCCCTTGTGTGGGAGGAAACTTTTTGTTCCTAAATATTTCTGTGGTGAGAGAAGCTGCACTCCCAGTTACAACCAACCCTTCCCAGGCTGCAGGCGGAAATGCCCAACACTGAGTGCAGTGACTTTGTTCTCGTGGCCTAGTGAGTGTTTTGGATTTTCTTTTAAACACAGGCTGGGTTCTTGTTCTAAGCTCCCAGTGTCCCTTCGAGCACCCACAGCCGCAGTGCTGGACTACAACCGATGGCTGCTGCAAGGTGACAACAGCAGGACCGTCCCCAGTGCTGGGGCTGTGTGACAAGGGGCTGTGACACTCAGGGGGTGCCGTGACAGATGGTGACACCAACGCCACCCCGGGGGCAGCCCCGCGAGCCGGAGCTTTACCTGAACGGTTCCGACTCGTGCACGTCGAGCGCCGCCCCTCGTATCCGTCCCTCCTTCAGGGCTTGGGTTAAGGCCTTCTCATCCACCAGCCCCCCGCGGGCCGTGTTCACCAGGAACGCTCCCTGCCTCATCTGCCGCCGGCCCGGAGAGGGATGACCGTCAGCTGGGTGCAGTGACCCCATCCAATCCTCACCCCCACCCTGGGATGCTGCCTCCAGCTGGGACAGCATCCCGCTTTGTGTGCTCCAGCCCCGGAGCAATCCCCGTCCTGCTGCATGTGGGTTTTCCACGGAAACTCCATCTCTGGATGGTGTTGGCAAACAAAACCCGCTCTTGCCGTCATCTCCGCACCACGGGGGTGGGGATCATTTACCTGGCAGGACACCGCTCCCCTAAACACTGTGGGGAGACACACCTGGGTGCAACCAGCTGTTCTGGAGGTGCTGGCTCACTGTGGGAGCCGAGGGATCTGTGGCCAGCTCCTGCACTCAGGGCTTGCCCACCAAAGCTCTCCTTGGCCGTGCACGCGAGGTGAATTAATTACCTGCTTGATCGTGAAGTCGTTGATAAGGTGGTGGTTGTGTTCGTTAAGGTTACAGTGCAAGGAGACGCAGTCGCTCTGGTAGAGCAGGTCCTGCAGGGTGTAGACCCGCTGGACGCCCAGGGAGCGCTCGATGCCGTCCTGCAGGTACGGGTCATAGAAGATCACGTTGAAGCCGAAGGCCTTGGCTCGGACCGCGACCGCCTGCGCAGTGCGACCTGTGCCGAAGGGAAGGGACAGGGGGAGTTAACTCAGCCCAACTTCCCTGTCTCCATGAGGCCGAGCCCCCACCAGAACCTGAGGACTGTCCCCTGGGGTCTGCGGGGCTCCCCAGACATTCCCTTGCCTTGCCTCCACTTCCCCATTTAAACACACACACGAGCTTTTGGCATTAATTAGCTGATCCCACCTCTAACGCTAAAACTCTCTACAGCTGTGGCTGAACTCAAGACAGACTCTGTTTTACACAGCCCTGCCGCTGTGCAGGGCAGAGTGGCTCAGGAAGGGCTGGCTTGGTGTAGCTGTGGCTCAGGGATGGGGGTTTCTCTGGGACAGGACAGCTGCACCACCTCTAGAGGTGTGCTCCCTCCAGAACACCACCGTGTTTCACCAGTGCTCCTCCACGGATTCAACCACAGCTCACAAATAGCTCCTTCCCCCAAACAACCTGCGAGATTTTCTCCCTGTTTCACACTGATCCACTGTGGTGGTTCTGTGCTTTTGGAAATGCTCGTTGTGGGTCCTTCCCGGAGCAGTGAAGAGGTGCTGAGCCCCCTCAGGAGGAGCTGCCCGCCCTTGTCCCACGCACCGAAGCCGATGAGGCCGAGCGTCTCCCCGCGGATGCGGGCGGCTCCGGAGGCCACCTCCCGGATCTGCTCCACGCTCTGCACCCGCGTGCCCTCGCGCAGCGCCTGGTACAGCCACGTGTTCCGCCGGTACAGGTTGAGCACGTGGCACACGGTGGAGTCGGCCGTCTCCTCCACGGCGGCTGAGGGGATGTTGCAGACGGCGATCCCTGCGGAGGCCACACACAGGTCACAGCCCCGGCCAGCGCCAGCTCCTGTCCCTGTCTGAGGGACCCCCCGGTCGTGGAGCGGGAGGACACCGGGCTGCCCTTCCCACGAGCTCCCTAAGCTGTATTTACTCTGTGCCCCTGAAACACCCACGGGGAGATGGTTCAACTCCAACTTCCCATCCTGGGGGTGCCTTTTAAGGGGTCCAAGCTGGTGCCCAGCCCAGCCAGTGGGTGGCCCTGGCACCGTGTTCAGACACCGGTCGTTGATTGACTGCACGGTTTAAAAACTACCTTATGGAAAGCAATACCAATTAAACTTTACGCTACATTTGTGGGGAGTCATTACATTTTCTAGTCGAAACCACATCATTTGGCCACCCAATTTGCCAAGTATAAAAAGAAGGATTATGCTGCAGTATCCCATTACTTTATTTGTTATATCTTTCCTTTCCCGATGTTCAAAGCCTCAGAACACTGTTATAATGGATAATAACAATAAGAGTTAAAAACATGAAGAAACCATTACACTGAGAAGACACCGTTCTCCTCTTGAAAAAAGAAAACAGTTCACTATATTGAGAATTGCTTTTTTTAGGAATGACTATTTGAGGCTCTCTTATCGCAATTATCTCTGTAAAACAGCTCAGGTGGAATGGCTGTTATTCTTCACTTCCCCAGAGATAACCTTTAATACAACATATCCCAAACACTACTGCAGGGCTGCTCCATAGACTGAATCTTGGGATCAGATGAGTAAAACCTGTTATAACTCAGCTGCTAAAACCAGGGATACAATTAAGCTCCTGCAGCTGGAGGTGTGCAGCCAAAAGTCTCTGTGACCACCCAAACCAGTTTGGGAATTGGGTGGCCCCAGCACTGCCTGACAACATGACCCTCCCTATTTTTGGCAACCCACACTAAAAGCCTTTTTCAAGTTCCTGAGGCACCTTTGATGAGATGGCAAAGGAGGTGGCAACAACCCAACAGACAATTCCTGCTCCACCATCCAACGCAGCAGCGCCTTCCCGGCGGAGCGGGCATGACTCAGAGAACCAGCTCAGATCAAGAGACTGATCTTGCTAACCAAATATAATAAAACACCCTTCCTCCAATTTTTCTAAAGCTGTATCAACTCTCCTGTGCCAGAAATAGAACAGCCATACAAATATCCAGCAGTATGAGGGGGCACCTGGAACTTGCGTAGGAACGAGGGATGCAGACAGGGCACTTTTAACACAGTACGAACCCAAAAGCTGCCTTCTAAAACTGCACTGTTTTGTTCACTTCACGGTCAAGTTTTCTTGTCACAATATTCTCTGTGTGCAAAAAGTGTAAACTGCACCTGTAATTTTAAGGATTGGAAGGACAGGGGAAGGAGCCAGGGTGCAGAGCTGGGACTTACCGAGCTCCCCGGCGGCTTTGATGTCGATGTTGTCGTAGCCGCTGCCTATTCGGACGATGACCCGCAAGGCCTTGAACTTCTCCAGATCCTCCCGGGTCAGGGTGATGGTGTGGTACATCATGGCCNGAACAGCGTAGGAATGAGGGATGCAGACAGGGCACTTTTAACACAGTACGAACCCAAAAGCTGCCTTCTAAAACTGCACTGTTTTGTTCACGGTCAAGTTTTCTTGTCACAATATTCTCTGTGTGCAAAAAGTGTAAACTGCACCTGTAATTTTAAGGATTGGAAGGACAGGGGAAGGAGCCAGGGTGCAGAGCTGGGACTTACCGAGCTCCCCGGCGGCTTTGATGTCGATGTTGTCGTAGCCGCTGCCTATTCGGACGATGACCCGCAAGGCCTTGAACTTCTCCAGATCCTCCCGGGTCAGGGTGATGGTGTGGTACATCATGGCCCCCACGGCTTCGTTCAACACCTGCAACAAACACAGGAGTCAGGAGGCACCGGCACGCCTGGGGGACACCTGCAGCTCAGGAATCAGGAATATGATACAGTGAGTTGCACATTTTCACTGCTGACCTGCTGTCTGAGCCAGGTGTCACCAAAACCAGCAGGGGCGTGACTCACCAACACCTTTGAGAATGGATTTGGTGAATATCTGAAAATCATGATGTTACATCTGAGCTGACCAGGCAGATGAAAACCATGTTTGTCTCTCACCTGGACCCTTTTCCAGGTGGTTATCTGGAATCTCTCTGCTAATCTCTCTGCTTCCAAGCAGCAGCAGGTCTGCTCTTGGGAAGGAATTAGGTGTTGCAGCAGTGCCTGTTGGGTTTGAACAGGACTGTGTGACACTGGCAACACCTCGACCTCCTTGTGCAGGTCCAAACCCCGGCCACACCGTTCACATCCACCTTTCCTGGCTCTTCTCAAGGGCACCTGAGAAGCTCTGCAGAGGCTGCACAGTCACACAGGGCTGGGCTTTGTCCCCTCCAGTGAAGATCCAGACCTTCACTGGTGCTCACCACAAGGTACCTCAGTGCTCTGGAAACCCAAGAGCCATCCAAACCCCCCAGGCCTGGTTCATCTATCGATGTCTCACAAAAACCTCCCATTCTCCTTCCCCCAAATTTAATATCTGCCAAGACCAGCACTGATGCTATTTGTATTCCTCTTTCCCAGATCTTGGAAGTGACTTCTGATCACTTCAAGCCTCCTTTGAGGTATCTAAAATAACACTTTTAAGAGAAGTATTAACATGGAATTGAGCTTCCAAGCAGAAACACTCATCCACACTGCATGGATCTGGCTGAATGATTCCCAAACCTCCTCCACTCCCCGCTGGAGAGGGAGGAGCTGCCGGAGGTGCACCCAGCACCTGTGAAGACCCACCACCTGCAGCTGGGATGGTGTCAGCAAAGCCACAGCAAGAGCACCATGGACTTCAAAAAACATGAGAAACGTTAATAACATTGATGTGAAAAACCTGATGCAAAGAGATAAAGTGATTTTTTTTTTTTTTTCCAAAATAACATCTGGCTTCTAAAACAGCCTGAATGAATTTTAATCTGCACTGGCTTCTGTTGATCTTATCTGCTGATTGACTCCCAGTGCAGCTTTGTACACTTCCTGCTCAAAAATCAAACAATCAGACTGGTTTGAGTTGGAAAGGAGCTCATTTTTCCAAACCCCTGCCATGGGCAGGGACACCTTCCCCAATGCCAGGTGCCTCCAAGCCCCATCCAACCCGGCCTTGGACACTTCCAGGGATCCAGGGGCAGCCACAGCTGCTCTGGGCACCCTGTGCCAGGGCCTGCCCACCTTCACAGGGAAGAATTCCTTCCCAATATCCCATCCAGCCCTGCCCTCTGGCAGTGGGAAGCCATTCCCTGTGTCCTGTCCCTCCACACCTTGTCCAAAGCCCCTCTGCAGCTCTCTTGGAGCCCCTTCAGGCACTGGAAGGGGTTCTAAGGACATGGAAGAGCAAGGCCAGATCCCGCTGCCCCCAGCTCTCCCAGTACCTTCTCGTGAATCTCCTGAGTTGATTGTGCGTCACAGAACGCCACCGTCGCCAGGTCCTTCAGGATGGGCATCTCCACGGTGCAGTCCCTGCCGTCCAGCAGTGCCACCAGGGGCCGGGGGTGCATGGGGCCGTTCATGATCTGCGGGCGGATACCTGCGGGCACAGCGAGCGCGGCTTTACACGGCGCGCCCCGAGCGGGGCTCCCCGCCAGGGCAGGGGCAGCAGCACCTCGTGTCCCCCTGCTCAGCAGCTCCAGGGGTAACAGCAGCTCGGCCTAGGGACTGGATTTCCCTATGGGAACACAGCTGTGGTTTTGCCCCCTTTTTTTTAGGGAATGGCTTTACCATTCTGACCACCTCAGAAAGATGAGTCCAGAGAATCACTCAAAAAAATAGGGTTATTGGAAAATCATGGGAAGAGCAGGACACTGAAGACCTCTTTAGCACAGAAGGTTATACTCTGATGTATAAACAACTACTAACAGTTTCATGGGAACAGCAAAGCTCGTCTTTGTAAACCCAACGTTCTCCAGGCTGAGGTGAAGGAATTGATCACCGCTAAGGGCCACAGAAGGCTGATTTTTACATCCTATTTGTTGCTCTGCTGGGGATTAACTGGTTCATTTTGGGACAAGTCACTTAGGAATTTCTACACTGCCTTTTCAGTAAGGATGTTTATTCCATTAGGACCCTACAAAATATCTCAGGTATCTTTCTCAGCTGCCCAGGCAGTTTCTGGACAGAGCACAGGTGAGGGGACCAGGTGCTTTATTTCTGCTGCTGCACCATGAGATGGCTGGGGCTGGAGGCTCTGGGTTTGAGTCTCCAAACCCTCACACAAGCAGCCCCAGCAAAGCCTCTCCTTACCAAACCCCACTGCTGCACAAGAACCTGCCAGGGCTACCAGCCAACATCTGCCTGGCCTTTAAATGCAGTGGTTGGGGGGACAAGCCCAGGGCTTGGCTGAGGGAACTCCAGGGGCTGTTTTGGGGTATTTTGTAGGGGAATCTCCCCCAGCTGATGTGGGTGTGACATGCATGGGCACTACTGGCCACAGTGATGAACCCCAGACCTGCGGGCACCAAGAGCAGTGTCCCGGGGAGGGACCCTGCCCTGCTGCTACACTCACACAGCTACACTCATTTTACATGGGAAAACATAACTCCATGGAAACAGGCAGGTTTAATGGAGTGGGTTCAGTGGCTTTCCATTCCTTTTTCACTGAATCTGCTTAAAGAAACGAAGAACCAACCAACCCAGCAGACCTGACTGAAGGTTTTCAGCATTACAGGTGGGCGCTTTCAGAACAGGTCCTTCCCTCCCCCTTCCCTACTGAGATCTCCATGACTGGAAGTAATCCATTCTGTTTGCATGCATTTCGTCCAGATGGGAGTGCAAGTGTGTCAGTAGGCAGGCCAGAGTGCCGAGACGATCTGGATAAGGGAAAGGAGCTTGTGATAAGCAGATAAGCAAGAATAAAAACATGCCCAAATCTCCGAGCCCTTACACAATCCCTCCGGGCAGCACTGCACCCAGCTAGATTATTTTCTCAGGTTAACAAGCGAGTGAATTATAACACTGACTTAAATGCTTACTAATGTGTATGATCTCCAAGGCTTAGAGCATCACCTGCCAGCCTCACACCACAACTGCAAATAAAAAGGAATCTGATGCAGGGGCAAGGTGGCCGTGGTGGTGCCAGCCCCGCTGGCCACCATCCCTGTCCCCAAGAACAGAGCCCAGTGCCCACCAGGGAGGACCAGGACCATCCTCAAGGCAGAGCAGGGGGCACACAGAGGTTGGAGTGGCTTCCCGTGAGCGTGGCACGTGGAAGATGAAACCACAGGTTATCTGAAACTTTGACATTTAATCCGAGCCCCAAAATAACGGGTTTATTATGCTGCCCTTAGATAAGCTTCTTTGAAAGTCAAACAAAACACAGCTTTTTTTTTTTCTTCCTTTTTTTTTTTTTTTTTTTGAAACAGCATCTGTGTCTTTGCTTGGGATTAGGGATGTAATTGTGCATGATGACACAGGCTTCTTAGGCACGTCACCCTTGCCCACACACTCGAGTGCAGTCACTGAGGATGAATGGGGCTGGAACCCGAGAGGTACTCACAGGAACTGCTCTCGTTTCTCCTACTTCCAGGAGGGAATTTATTTCAGCTCAACAAGGAAAGTTTTGAAGCAAATCAATACAGGATGAAGCGCATAATGTATGGAAATTACATTTTAATAAAAACCATTGGCAGGTTTGCAGCTTAAACCGTGCTCTGCTTTCCTCGCCTGCCTCTCCCGTTGCCTTTCCACCACCCTGCATCCATTCCTCACCGTCCTGGCTCCTACCTCTGCACAAACACATTCAAACCAAGACGTTTGGGCTGACAGAACCAAGCCACCCCGGCTCATACAGCTCGTTTGTTCTGCAGGCAAATGCTTCATTAAGAACAAGGTATGCCACGGATCAGAAAGTAATTAAACAGCAGCCACTCCCCCCGAAAATTGTGACAGAACATCGCAGCCATTAACCCCTTTCGCTCTGCCGAACCACGGGCTCGCCCCAGCGAGGGTACAACGCTGTGTAAACCACGAGCATCACCACCCCTGTGGAGCTGGGGTGGGATCAGCTCTGCCTCCCAACAGCCTCCCAGATTCGGTGGCTCCCACGCCATCTGAAGCTGATTTTTGCTGAGAACCCCCCCAGCTGTTCCTGCAAAGTTGGGGCAAGTACTGTTCAATATATATATATATTTTTTTTTTTTAAGGCGTTTTCAGCTGCCTGCGGAGCCTGGCCAGCAGTGCAGGGAGAGCTTGCTAAGGAAGAGGGAGAGGAGGAAGGGTTTAGGGGGGAAAAAAAAATAAAAAGCGAAAAAAGCAAGGTTCTGCAGCCACAGAGAACTCAAACTCCACCCCGGCTCACAGGCAGCGCCGCTTGTTGCACGCAGCCCCGCGTATAAAGTGCTTTTGTTTCATTTTTAATACACAAAGCCTGCTTGTCCTTTCCTGCCGCTCCTCCCCTTTGCCACCCACTTGTATCCGATCCCAATGGCACCCCTGCCAAGAGAATTAGGGAGTGCTCCCTGCTAAATGGCAGCCTTTGTGTGACCGCAAGACGGCTGGTACTATCTCACCGAAACAAAAGCAGAAGCCATTTGCCTAATTCTTATTAATCTCAGTTGCCTGCGCCACATAGCATTAAAATAAAAAAAAATAAAAGGGGGGGAAAAAAAGAGAAAAAAAGGCTTTAAACATGTTGCCCTGCAGTATATAAAAGTGCATCAAGAAGCGATCCTGACACTCGCCTGAATTACCCGCTCACAACCAAGTAGCTACAGTTTCACAGTCAACTACACACTTTATTAAACAAACAGAAAAGAAACAGGAAATTTCCCCTTGCCTGGAAAATGTTGCCTCCACATTCTTCTTCTTATTAAAAACCACACATGGCAGTGGAGGAGTAGGGAGGGAGGAGGAAGGAGGGGGGAACCCACACACGATAAAATACTACCACTTCTCAGTGCGTTGCCTCTCCTTTCGTCTACGAGGGGGTATCTTCAAACAAGCGATCCCGCGGCCCACAGCTGCACCATCTCAAGACAAATGTCTCTTTGAACACGGAGGGAAAAGAAAAGGCTTTTGTCCTGAGCCCCAGAAGAATGGTCTGAAATTGCGAGAGGAGTTACAGTCACCTCTGCGCGGCTCCCAACTCTTCAGAGCACTCCCTCCAGACTTTGCCGAAGCTTTTAACTAATCATAGTTCTTTCCCAGCCCTTGAATAAAATCATGTGAGTGCCAGCCAAAAAATCTTATGCTATGCACACTAAAGGGTTTGTATATGTCACAGTTGCTTTTCCCCCTTCCACTCCCCTCCTCCTATTGACTTGCACATACGGCGGGGTTTTTTTTTTTTCGAGTTGTCTCAAATGGATTTAATCTGTGCCACGCTGCGTTTTATGTTTGTTTGGGTTTTTTTTGTGTGTGTGGCTTTTTTTTTTTTTTTTTCTCCAACTTAAAAATGAAACATGCCTTTCTTTCCATGCAGAGCGTGGCTCCAGAAAAAGGCCGATAGCCTTGAGCAGCAGCACCTCGAAAACAAACACAAAGCACTGGGGAAAGCAAGGCTGTGCTGATCTCAGCTGCACCCAGAAACCGAGGGCCAAATTCTTTCTTGATGTGTGAATCAACCGATTTTCAGCCTCAGAAATGACACTCGATCGCTGGCAGGATTCACATCTTCTTGGAGACGTCCATCTCCTCCTGGTCCTGCCCAGTTTGTCCCAAATAGGTAAAAGCAGCCCCACGTCACTGTTGGAGGGAATGACTTGGAGCTGTGTCAGGGAGGGCTAGGTTGGATATCAGGGAAAGGTTCTTCCCCCAGAGGGGGCTGGGCACTGCCCAGGCTCCCCAGGGAATGGGCACGGCCCCAAGGCTGCCAGAGCTCCAGGAGCGTTTGGGCAGCGCTGCCAGGGGTGCACAGGGTGGGATTGTTGGGGGGTCTGTGCAGGGCCAGGGGCTGGGCTGGATGGTCCCTGTGGGTCCCTTCCACCTAAGGGTATTTTATGACTTTGTAATTGTCATCCCGATCCCACGCTCCGTCAGAGTATGTAGGACACTGCTGCTGTGGGATGTGGAGAATGAGGGCAGGTTGTGCCTGGGCAATGCCCCATCTCCAGAGCATGGCTTGGAGCAGTCCTTGGAGCAGTTGTTTTTCCCTCTTTCCAGCTGCCATTGTCACTGCCAGCGGCACCAGCAGCTACAGACAACCCCATCCCAGAAATAAGAACAAAATCTGCACCTCAGTCCCGTTCAATACCATCAGCACTGTCTCTCCATACTGTTTGTTACTCTATCCCCACTTTATCCCCATCCCGCTGGTTCCCACAGCATCATCCCTTCCCTCCACAGACTGCAGGGTCCTGAACAACACAGATCCAAGGGGAACACCCAGGAGAAACAGGCAGCCACTCCCTGGCACACACAGCCCGCTACAGACAAGGGTCCTGCTCACCCTGCCGGGTGCTTCGGGATGCCCACGGGAGCCCTGGAACTGGAGGATGGGGCAGGAATAAGGAGAGCAAAGGTTTATTACCTGGAGCTGGTACTGACTTGTAACACTGACATAAAAGACCTGTCAGTCTCCCTAAAATCCAGTCCCTGAGTACAGGACAAGGGGATTCAGGCACATCTTTCTCTTGGACATAAACCATTGCTTAAGCACTTAAAATTCCCCACAGATTTGCTGTCTCTGCCATCACCTCTGCATTACAAGCTTGGGAGAGCCAAGGTCCCAAGTTGGCTTTCCAGGGGTCCCCACTCCCTGGTGGCCCTGCAAGCAGAAAGGCTGAGTGGCAGAGGTGCCACTGAGTGATTCTGTGAGGATGGGGATGTTTTGGGAAAGCACTGTG